>CAUYQV010113454.1:0-46541 GCA_963574575.1 Galagoides demidoff
AAACTAATACGTCCCTTTTGGAAAACCATATGGAGAACACTCAGAGATCTAAATATAGATCTACCATTTGATCCTGTAATTCTTCTGTTAGGTACATATCGAGACGACCTTAAATCACACTATAGTACAGATATCTGTACCAGAATGTTCATTGCAGCCCAAGGAGAACAAGGACTTCTGTTTGAAACAAAGGAGGCAGTGAGAAGGAAAAAGGAGGACAAGGCGGTGAACAAGAAGAAAGAACACATGCAGAAGAACCAACAGGAAAATTCAGGCAACATGAAAAACCAAAATGGAGAAACTCTCACAAGGGACCATGAGACAGCTACATCAGAAGACTCTACCTATAGAGAATTAATGGACTTGACAGAATGGGTATTTAAAATATAGATGATAAAGTCAATAAAAGGAATGGGTGAGAAAATGGAAAGACAAACAAAAATCAGACAAAAGATATGTCGAATACAGAAAGGATATCGCAGAGCTTAAGGAAATGAAGGAGACAATCAGGGAATGTAAAGATACAGTGGAAAGTATCAAAAAATAGTTTAGACCATGGAGAAGAAAGAACCTCAGATGTAGTAAAGTGTTCAAGTTAACCCACGTAGTTGAAGAGGTAGAAAAGAAAAGAGAGAAAGCAGAACAGGCACTTAGAGAAGGCACTATGAGGCTCCATGAAGTGTTCAAATATACAAATAATAGGGATTCCTGAAAGGAAAAAAGATTGCCCCAAAGGAACAGAAGCCCCATTGGTGACCATGATGAAAGAAAACTTCCCAAGTTTTGCTAAAGACCCCAAAACACTCCTTCTAGGTAGTTATCAAACCCTGGATTTTCTCAATTCAAACAGAGCCTCTCCAAGACACATTGTAATTAACCCGTCCAAAGTCAAAATGAAAGAAAAAGATTCTATAAGAAGCTGGGAGTAAGTGCCAACCGACCTATAGAGGCAGAGCCATTTAGGATTACAGCAGACTTTTCAATTGAAACCTTCCAAGCCAGAAGAGCATGATCATCCACCTTCAACATTCTTAAACAAAACAATTATCAGCTCAGAATTCTCTATCCTGCTAAACTGAGCTTCAGAATTAATTGAGAAATCAAATCTTTTGTAGATGTACAAGCACTGAAGAAATTCACCACAACAAGACCAGCTTTTCAGGAAATACATAGACCTCTTAACACTGACCACCACAATAAACCTCCAACAATATAAACACCCTAAAGTTTAAAGGTCAAAATGTAGTTTTTACAATGGCCCAACAGATAAAACTACACAATAGACTTTCACAAAATAAGATAAACAAAACTCCACCATCAATTCTCTCACTTATCAATTCTCTCAATAAATATCAAAGGACTGAACTCACCACTGAAAAGGCACAGACTGACTGTGATTAAAAAAAAAAAATCACAAGCCATCCGTATGTTGTCTCCAGGAGACACATCTAGCTTTGAAGAACAAGGCTTGGAAAACAGTACTTTAAGCAAATAGAAATCAGAAGAAAGGAGGGGTTGTAATCTAAGTTTGATATACAAGCATATTTAAAAACACTAAAGTTAAGAAAGACAAAGATGGACACTTTATACTAGTCAAAGTAACAATGTAACAAGAAAACATCGCAATTTTAAATACTTTTGCACCCAACTTAAATGATCCCAGATGTATGAAACACATCTTGATGGGTTTGAGTGATATCCTGTAACACCATAATAGTTGAGGACTTTAACACCCTTCTGACTTAACTGGAAAGATCCTGTAAACAGAAACTAAACAAAGATGCAAAGGGCTTAATTGTGATCCTAGAAAAAAATGGGATTAATAGACATATACAGAACACACCATCTCAAAGCTAAGGAATATACATTTTTCTCGTCAGCCCATGGTATGTACTCCAAAACTGACCACATCCTAAGATAAAAATCAAACCTCAGCAAAATTAAAAGAATAGAAATTATACCTTCTATCTTCTCAGAACACAAGACAATAGAGGTGGAACTCAGCTCCAACAAAAATGTTCATCCACACACAAAGATTTGGAAATTAAATAATCTTATGTTGAATGATAATTGGGTTCAGGAAGACATAGAAGAGGAAATCATTAAATTCCCCGTACATACAACAATGAAGACACAAGTTGCCAAAACCTGTAGGATACAGCGAAAGCAGTCTTAACAGGAAAATGTATTGCATTAGATGCTACATTCAAAAAAATGAAAGAGAGCACATCTACAAGCTCATGAACTATCATATGGAGTCGGAAAAAGAAGAAGAATCTAATCTCAACCCTAGCAGAAGAAAAGAAATAACCAAAATTAAATCAGAGATGAATTAAATTGAAAACAAAAGAATCATTCAGAAAATTAGTAAAACAAAAAACTTGTTTTTTCAAAAAATAAATAAAATTAATAAACCTTTGGCCAGATTAACCGAAACAGAAAAGTAAAATCTTTAATAACCTCAATCAGAAACATAAAGGAGAAATAACAACACAGCCACAGAAATACAAGAGACCATATCTGAGTGCTATAAGAAACTCCAGGCTCAGCACCCATAGCTCAGTGGTTAGGATGCTAGCCACCTACACTGAGACAGGTGGGTTCAAACCCCTGGGCTTGCTAAACAACAATGACAAATGCAACAAAAAAATAGCTGGGCGTTGTGGCAGGCACCTATATTCCCAAGCCGAAGCAAGAGAATCACTTAAGTCCAAGAGTTTGAGGTTTCTGTGAGCTGTGACACCATGCACTCTCCTGAGGGTGAAATAGTGAGACTCTCTCTAAAAAACAAAAAAAAAAAGAAAAAAAAAGAAACTCTACACCCAGAAATTTGACAATGTGGAGGAAATGGATCAATACCTGGAATCATACCCTCTCCCTAGACTTAATCATGAGAAAATAGATCTCTTGAACAAACCTATTTCAAGAACTGAGTTCAAAGAAATAATAAAAAATCTCCCAACCAAAAAAAAAAAAAAAAAGCCCTGGTCCAGATGGCTTCATGCCAAAATTCTTTCAAACTTTCAAAGAAGAGCTTACATCAATACTGCAGAAATTATTTCAAAAAATTGAGAATGAAGGAATATTCCCCAACACATTTTATGAAGCAAACATTACCCTGATACCAAAACCAGGAAATGATTAACTAAAAAGGAGAATTTCAGACCAATTTCACTAATGAATATAGGTACAAAAATTCTGAATAAAATCCTAGCCAATAGATTACAGCTACACATTGAAAAACATCATTCATCATGATCAAGTAGGCTTCTTCTCAGAGATACAAGACTGGTTTAACATATACAAGTCCATAAACATAATTTATCATATCAAAAGAAGCACAAACAAAGATCATATGGTCCTCTTAATATATGTATAAAAAGCATTTGATAAAATTTCGCACCCTTTTCTAATTAGGACTCTGAAGAAAATAGGCATAGGTGGCACATTTCTTCAACTGTTTGAAGTCATCTATGACAAATAGCTAATATTACACTAAATTGAGTAAAACTGAAAGCTTTTACACTTAGAACTAGAACCAGAAAAGGCTGTCCTGTATCACTGCTAGTATTCAACATAGTGCTAGAAGTTCTAGCTAATAGACTCAGGCAAGAGAAGGAAACACAAGGCATCTGAATGGAGGAAGAGGAGGTCAAATCTCCCTCTTTGCCAATGATATGATGTTAGAGAACCCCAAAGACTCTACCCCAAGGCTGCTGGAAGTGATGAAAAAATAAAGTGTCAGTGTATAACATCAATGTCAACAAATCAGTAGCCTTTATATATGCCAATAACAACCAAGATGAGAAGCTAATAAAGATAATTCCCTTCACAGTACTTTCAAAGAAAATGGAATACCTAGGAATATACCTAAAATAAAAGGTATGGGACCTTTTATGTTAAAGGACCTCAATAAAGAAAATTATGAAACCGTAAGAAAATAAATAGCAAAAGATATTAACAAATAGAGGAACATACCATGATCAAGCATGGGAAGTATTGACATTGTTAAAATGTCTATACTTCCCAAAGCAATCTACAGATTCAATGCAATCCCGATTAAAATACTAACATCATATTTTGCAGAACTGGAAAAAATAGTATGTTTTTTATGGAACCAGAAAAAAATCCTTACAGCCAAGGCAATTCTTAGTAATAAAAACAAAGCCAGGGGCATCAGCCCACCAGATGTTGGGCTACACTACAAGGCCATAGTGATCAAGACATCATGATATTGGCAAAAAAAAAAAAAATAGAGACATGGACATTTGGAACCAAACAGAAAACCATGAAATGAAACTAACATCATCTTACAGCCGCTTAATCTTTGATAAACCAAATAAGAACATACACTTGGGGGAAATCCCTATTCAATAAATGATGCTGGGAGAACTGGATAATCACATGTAAAAGACTAAAACTGGGCACGCATCTTTCTCCACTCACTAAAATTGATCCAAGATGTATAAAAGATCTAAATCTAAGGCACGAAACAATAAAAAATCCTCAAAGAAACTGTGGGGAAAACACTTGAAGTTATCCGTCTGGGGAAAGATTTTATGAAGACTTCCATGGCAATTGCAATAACAACAAAAACAAAAGGGACTTAATTAAACTAAAAAACTTTACAGCTAAGGAGACAACAAACAAAGCAAATAGACAACTACACAATGGGAAAGGATATTTGCATATATTGAATCAGACAAAAGATTGATAACTAAGATCTACAGTGAACTCAAATTAATTAAGATAAAGAGAGCAAATAATCCCTTAGATCACTGGGCAAGAGAGATGATAGAACCTTCTATAAAGAAGACAGATGAAAAAACTAATAATAAAGAAGACAGATGTATATGGCTAACATATGAAAAAATGCTCATTGTTTCTAATTATTAGAGAAAGGCAAATCAAAACTACCCTGAGATATCATCTAACCCCAGTGAGAATGGCCCACATCAGAAAATCTCAAAACTGCAGATACTGGCATGGATGTGGAGAGAACAGAACATTTTTTATAGTGCTGGTGGGACTGCAAACTAATACAACTGGTTTGGAAGGAAGTATGAGAATCCTCAGAGAACTCACACTAGACCTCCCATTTGATCCTGATTACTGGGCATCTACCCAGAGGAAAAAAAATCCTTTTACTATAAGGACACTTGCACTAGACTGTTTATTGCTGCTCAATTTATAATCACCAAAATGTGGAAACAGCCTAAATGCCCACCAACCCAGGAATGAATTAATAAGCTATGGTATATGCATACCATACCATGGACTACTATGCCGCCATTAAAAAAGACAAAGACTTTCCATTTTTGTATTTACCTGGATGAAAGTGGAACACATTATTCTTAGTAAAGCATCACAAGAATAGAGAAGCAAAAATACTGTGTATTCAAGTCTGATATGAGGACAATTAATGATCCTGTACACAGGGGCACATGGGAGATGGAGAGCCCAGAAAAAGGGAAGGAGAGAGAAGGGTAGGGGGTCACAGTGTGTGACATACCACTTGTATAGGTGAAAGGCCTACATGCCTCTGGCCAAAAAAGCTGTCTTAGAGAGAGCAGTGAAAAGACTGTGCAGGCATACTTGTGAGAAACAGGCAGAATCCCATATGATTGGGTTGGTTGCAGGCATTAAAACCCCCCTGACCCAAGGTCAGCCTGGTTGGTTGCAGGCATTAAAAAACCCCTGACTTAAGGCCCACATGGGAGCAGAGGCTTGCAAACAAGTTTCTGTATGTCTTAGGAATTTCCTGACTATGCCTTGCTTAAAGATTAAAGTAACTGCCTCCAGACGGTGAGGCCAGTAGGGCAGGTATTCAATCTACCTTTCTCCCCTAGAGCCTCAGGCTTCATCAGATAAGAACAAAGAAGTAATGGCTAACAACATGTTCTCCATTAAGTCATGTATTTTTAGGAGGATTATGTTAGATAAAGTAGTATCAGTTAATCTGTAGATTGCTAGGCTCTGGGCCAGGGAGGATCTGGTCACAAGATATTCACAAGATGTTTAGTCATGAGATGGATTACAGATTGTAATGAATATCAATGAAGTCATTGATGTCTTTATTACCAGTGTGCACATGCAGAGCTGGATATTTAAGCCAGGAAAAAATAAAGAAGCTTGCCACATGCCATGAGACAGTGGTGGTCCCCTTTATTTGCATACAATTTCAATTGTGGGTCTTATTCTCTGCAACACTGCTTCTCCGTGATACCCTAACAGTAACACTCTTAGAAGTAGGACTTTACCTAACAAATGCAATCAGTGTAACCTGGTTGTCTGTACCCACAATGAATCCTCAACAATTGAAAAAAGAACACACACATACTAATTTAAAGATTTTAAAAAATCTACAATGATACCTTGTCTCAACACATTTAATATGGCTTTTATTAAAAAGACAGGGAATAACGAATGCTAGAGAGGACGTAGAGAAAGGGGAACACTGTTGGTAGGAATGTAAATTAGTACAGCCACTATGGAAAACAGAATAGAAGCTCTTCAAAATCTAAAAATAGAACTACCATCTGTGCCAGCAATTCCACTACTGGTGTGTACTCAAAAGAAAGGAAATCAATATATTGAAGAGATTCTTCAGTCTCATATTTTTGCAGAACTATTCACAATAGCAAATATATGGAATCAACCTAAGTGCCCATCAGTGGATGAATAGCTAAAGAAAACGTGGTATGTATCCACACTGGAATATTATTCAGTCATCAAAGTGAGTGAAATCCTGCCCTTTGCAGCAACATAGATGGAACTGGAGATTATTATGTTAAGTGAACTAAGCTAAGCATAAAGAAAAACACGGCATGTTCTCACTCATACACATATATGGGAACTGAAAAAGTAGATCTCATGAAGACAGAGATTAGATTGATGGTTACCAGAAGCCAGGAAGGTTGGGGTAGAGGGAGAAGAGATTGATTAATGGGTACAAATATATGGTTAGATAGAAGAAATAAGACCTCATATTCAATAGATCAGTAGAGTGAGCTAATAGTTATCTGTTGTACATTTCAAAATAGCTAGAAGAGAATAATTCAAATGTTTCTACCATAAGGAAAAAGATAAATATTTGAGGTGATGGATATCCTAGTTATCCTGATTTGATCTAAGTTCATACATTATATGAACTTATCAAATTATCATATGTACCTCCAAAATATGTAAATCTATTATGTATCAGTAAAGAAATTTTATTAATAAGGAAGTTGAAAGTGATAGAGTGAAAGGTATATATGAAAGTTAGAGATGAAGCAATGCATACATTAAGAGACATGCAGGAAAGAATGATAAAGCCGAATATTTTTCTGCTGATAGGAATTCCAATAAAAGCCAGAATAAAGATATTTCATTGATAACTAAATGATAAATATAAAGAACTATCCACTTGATAAAAGTTGTGAATTCTCAGACTGAAGAAACATTAGACATCCTAAGCTAGGTGAACAAAATATATCCTCTCCCTAAATTATGTTGAATTGATAGAAAGAAACAAGACAATGTTAACATCCTAAATATAACCAGAGGTGGGAAACCAGAATACCTGCAAACAAGTTAAACTCATTATATTTTTAAAGGCAAGAACACAATCTGTAAGTCAATGAGATATGTTTGTTACTGAAGAATCATACCTGTTGAACCAGAATTCTTCTGAGTTCAAAAGTGAAGATGAGTTAAAAATTAGAAGTAGAAAAATTCACATTCTTGAAATTATTACTGAAAATTGAAATTCCACAAAAAGAAAATGAAACCAAGAACCTGGGGTTGGGGGTGGAAGGGTGGCAAAAGACAAACCTGCAAAAGAAGCAAAAGTAAGAAAAGATGGGTATCACTTCCCAGTCTTTTGGCTAAGACCGGGAAGCGATCTTAGAATGTGTAGAAAACATTGGTAAAATATCATGGAAAATCTAAATGAATAGATTTAGATTTTTACCTTTAAAAATGATAATAATAATAATACCATTAAAAATAATGTTTTTGCCATTAAAAATAGTAATAACAATAACAATAATTAATTTTGATAAAGTAAGATGGAAGATAGGGCGATGGAAATATTTCAGAACTACTCTCCTTGTGTTATTAGAAGACAAAACAAACAAGACTCTTTTTAATGCTTTAATTATATGGTGCTAAAACAAATTATTTGTAAATATTTAAAATTCAAGACATTTATCATAAAAATATCACTTTCCATTAACCTTAACATACATTTTGCAAATTTTAGTTTAATAATTATGATGATGTAAACAGAATGTAAACTTCTAAAACAAAAGAGAAAAAGTAGGGAAACTTTAAATCTGGTAAAACCAGATGCTTGAAAGCAGAAAAATGAAGAGCAAAAATGAAACCATGGTGAATAGAAAGCAACATAACCTCCTCTTATTTACTCAGTCTCTGAGAACTTATTATTCATGCCTTCTAGGATGATGGTGAACCGCTTGTTCAACCAAACAAGTCATACAATGCAAAGAAGTCGTTTTACAAGTCCTCTACACAAAAGTAAGCATTTTCCCAGTAGAATTTTGATTTTAAAATATATCCTGGATACTATGAGTGATTCATAGGACATCAAGCACAAACGTTTACTTGGTCATGTCGATTGCCAAAATAAACAAGTCGAGGAAGAGTGTTAAAGAGCACCTATGCTGACTAGAATAAAACCAAATCAGAAACAAAACTTCCAGAGAGTGACAGGACATGAGTGCGGTGTCCTAGAAAGCAATGACAGAGAGAGCTTCAAGAAGGAGAATTGACTGACTGTCAGCAAACATAATTGACTACCTACTATAAGGTTCTCATCCTAGGCTGTGAGACACTTCAGTGACTAAGGCTGACAAAGGTCTCTGCTTACAGGGGCTCTCATTGTAAAGGGAAACAGACAATAAGGAAGAAACATAATAAGAAAGTGCACAGGTTATGAGTAGACCGTATCTTAGGTGATAGAGAAATCTTTGGAAAAAAGAAAAAGAGAAGGTAGTACAGGCCAAGATCAGGAGTGCCAGGTGCGTGAGGTAGGAGAGTTCAGTAATAAAAGGAAGGTGAGACCCACTTGAATGATGAGATGTGAGCGGAAACTCCGCGGGGCAAGAGAGTAGCTGTCCAGATATTTGCAGTGACCCTATTGTGGGGAGATGACTGTACATCAGGAAATGCGCTTAAGGGGGTGAGGAAGAACAGGAAGCCAGGGTGCCTGGAGGATAAGAGGAGGAAGGAGTTGCAGAAGAAGTCAGAGAAGGGCTAGGAACCAGATCCTGCAGGATGCTTTAAGCAATCACAGCTACAGGACTGTTACACTGAGTGATGTGAGGCAGAGAGGTAGGGAGACCAGACTTGTAGACCAAAGCAATCATGGTGGCAGCTGAGTACAGAGTAGACTGTGTCTGGGGAGAAGCTGGGAGACCAGTTAAAAGGTTGTTGCTGTGATCTAGGACAGAGCTAATGGTAGCTTGGAGGAGGGCTGTGGGACAGGAAGATGTGAACCATGTCTGACTTCTGGGTACATGTCAAATGTAGAGCTAGCACAATTTCCAGATTGGAGGTCATGACTCTGAAAGAAGGAGATGTCACAGATGATTCTAAGGCTTTGGCATATGCAGCTGGGTGGACTGAAGGTGTGTTTACTTAATAAGACCAAGGTGGGGGAGAAGTCAGTTATGGATAAGTCAAATATGAAGATGTTCCTTAGACATGCAAGTGGATATGGCCAACCAGCAGTGGGATGTACATATTTGGAGTTTGGGGCAGAGGGCTGGGCTAGAAAAATTAACCTATGTATCATAGCCTACAGAAAGCTATGCAAAGCTACAACACTGGGTGGGAACACTGAGGAAGAAGTATGGTAAGAGAGTGCAGAAGACACTGGGTCCTGACACCAGTACATTAAAAAAGAAGGTGACCAAAAAGGAACTTCCACCACTGTGGGAGGTGAAGGAAGAGAATCAAGTGCCTGGAGGCCCAATTAAGAGGAAGGGAGTGATGAGCAGTTTCACATGCAGCAGATAGGCCAAGTAAGACGAGGGCTGAGAACTGGCGGTTGGACTGACTGGTGGACCTAGCACTCAGCAGAGCGACAGAGTGGAAGTTCAAATGCGTGTGATGATACAGAGAAATGGATGGCAGGGAAGAGAGAAGTGGCAAAGAGAATAAGAAGTAAAATGTGGGGACCACAAAGCCCTGCATGTCTGCCCTCTCCCCCTTCCTCTCCTGTTTTGAATGCTGCCAACAGGCTTCATGAAATAAATGCAGGAATATCTACTATCCCAGAGGTTTGCGAAAATATAAAAAGTTTGATATGAAGTTGGATTTCAGAGTCTTAGGACAATATGAGAAAAGAGAAGGTCCCACCCATGTCTACTTGCTGAGTATAGGACATCACGATCCTCCAATCTTTCTGGTCTCATTATATTTTTCATCTTCAAAATGAAGGATTACAACTAAATAGCCCCTAAATTCCCCTCTGGCTTTTGGGTTTATTTCCTACTGTATTCTTATGTTGGTTTTTATTTAAAAACCTTCCAGTAGTCGTTTCAGAAATAGCTTATTTAGTAAAGTAATAATTATGTATCACGATGAAAATGATAAAACTTTACTCAGAATAGTAAAGTTTTTAAAATAAAACACAGTATCATACATAGTATTCAGTAGCTTCCTCTAAAAAATATAAAAGTTTTCTTAGGAAAAGACTTTTAAAGCCTCCATGGAAAATTCCATAAAATATTATCTATCAGAGGCTCACCCAGGGATTTATCTTTCAAGCTTTTATTCAATTTATAGATTAAATTTTTAAGTACAATGTTAACCAGATACTATGTCAAAAAATACAAAATTTAATTAAAAATATTTTATTAGGTTTAGCATCCTTATGACATAGTAATTTCAAAACGAAGTTCAAAGTACACACACACATTCTGAAAATGCTGTGGACCTATCAGTAAGCCATTTAGCATTGCCAGTATTATGTTCATTAATCTTCACAACATTCTTATATGGTAAATAGAATTTTCACTTCTGTCCTTATTCACTCTTTTATCATAAGCACTAAGTAGGGGCTGGAAATATACTCATGACTGAATAAATATTTGTTGATGGAAGGAGGAAACTGGTAATTCTTTGCAAACTGGCTTTTGACTAATAATGGGTGTTCTGGAAGGCTATGCCTCCCCACACAATGGGAAGATCAGCGTTAGCACCAACTTTGGATATGCCAGGAGCAGAATTCAGGGTCCATCTATCTTATCAGAATACAGTCTTTGAAATGAGGGCTATTGTTTGTTTTTCATTCAGTATCAAACTAGAATTGATTTCACTGTGTCTGTAATGTATGTGTGTCACAAAGATCAGCAACTTCCAAATTCTAAATATGAAATTGTACCTCTAGCTCCACATCTTTATATATACAATAGTGATGGCATTTAACAAGATGGGTACGATTTGGCTGCACTAGTGTGGAATTGTAGGAATGTTGCTGTTTCTTCAGAAACGAGTGATTTGGGTCATCTCAAAATTCTGCTTTTCACAGTGTATGATATTGTCATGAATTATACCAATTTTTATACCTATGATCATTTCATAGATCTTATGAAAGTGTTCCTTGGGATAAGATGCTTCCACCAAAACTTGATCCAGAAGAGACAACTTTAGAAAAAGCTGCCGATCTCATCTCACAGTGCTTCACGCTGAAAAGATATGAAGGGAAACCAGCGATAACTCAGGTTAGTGAACACCTCCAAGCAATGCTGTACTTCTTACTGTTATTGAAATGAACTCATACTTTAGGCCAAAATAACACTTATTTTCTTGTTAAGAATTATTTAAAGAATGAAGTAAACGTTATCTCTATGAAATTGGAAATTCCATCATCGTACAAGTCACTGATGACTGCAAATAGTTTAACTTCCACAGTACTGAGAACTTTGATGTACTACTGAAAGACTACCCTTTTCTAGAAAGCCATTTGCAATGCCTGGGTTTATTTTTGAAACTGCAAAATGATGACTAAATCATAAAAAAAGACTGGGAAAAAAATAATTTCACCAGATCACCCATGCTGAGGATACTTCTTGTAAAGAAGGTACAGATCAAAGTTCCATGAAGACAAAATGACATGACAAAATGAACAGATCTGTGAGTCGTGGAGTGCTATCTGATACATCTCTTACTCTGTGATAAAACAGAGCACACCAACTTGTTGTGGTGATGTCCATTCTTTTTCTTTCTAAATACCAAAATGAATTCATCACCTGAGTTAATAATATATCTATACCACAGCCAGAATACTTTTCCTCAAGTGTTGGTCTGTTCTCAGTACTTACTCATTAAACTCATCCTTTTTTCTAAAGTAAAATTGATATTCCTTGAGATTACATGTACTTAAGTATCTATTATTTGTCCAGAAACCCCTCCTTAGCCTCATGCCTCCCCCACTCTCCTCCTCCTGCAGTTTCACTCCGCACTCAAACATCGGCCCCACATTGTACCGTCCTATCTCTGCTGAACTTCTCTTCAGTGTTCAGTGGGCCGCGCTCTTTCCCAGGTTCTGTGGTTTAAGCGTGTCCCACTGCCTTCATCACTCTTTCTATTTATGCAGGTAAAGTCCCAGGTCTTCTTCAGGTCTCACTGAGGCCCTCACTTTTTACCTCCTGACACTAAATTAGATGTCTCTGCTCTGTGCTTAGAAAACACCTTCTACTTCCACTGACACCCTCATGCTTTTGTGCTGTATCTCACTGCCTAGAAGTCTGGTTAAGATAAGCCCCTGAACTACTTCTTATGACAAAGTTCTTGGATACATAAAATTTGGGGAGTTACAAAGGAAATCAAATTATAATTCTTAATATAGATCCCAAGAGGTCCTTTGACCCCAGTTTAAGAATCACACATTATCTTGTAAAATTTATTCAGCTTTTACAGAGACAAGTGATAATAAGAGAGGAAAAACATAAGTTTAATATAAACCCTCAAACCCAAGAATTTTGCAAAGAAGTTAAAATCAATTAAAACAATGCTTGTGGTTTCATCTATTTTAAAGGTTCTCTAAAATATTCCTATCTCTTGTGAAAAGTGCATATTACTTGGTGTTAAATTACACTACAATCCAAAGTCCTCTCCAGTTAGGATGAGGTTCAAAACTCAGATCTACCCTGGGCTTAAAAGGAAAGGCTGGCCTGGGACTGCAGAGGTCCAAGTGGGAATGCATCTAGCTCAACAACTAGCATCAGACCTTTCCCAAGGGCTTCAGTCCCAAAGAAGGAAAATGAAAAGATTCCAGTCATGAGAAAAGAAAGCAAAATTGGCAGTCAGGGACCAGGAGTGACTCCAGAGAAAACCCATGAGATGCTAAGGAAGTTTGGACTGTGGATTTTCTAGAGAGTCTGGGGCTTGATATGATGTGGAAACAGCTGTAAAGGGCATTAGAATTTTATACCAGAAATTATAATAACATGTTTATTAAGTATCTGTCATTCATTTTTGATGATCATTTTAGATGGTTGGTGGACTCTGGGACAGATTTCAAACAAGATCATTCCTGGTACCAGTAAAACCAATTAATTTGTAAGTTCTCACCTCCTAAGTTTCCATCACTAGATTTCTCACTACCGTGTATTTATCATTAAGAAATCTGATGCTCGGGCGGCACCTGTGGCTCAAAGGAGTAGGCGCCAGCTCCGTATGCTGGAGGTCCTGGGTTCAAACCCAGCCCCCGGCCAAAAAAATTGATTAAAAAAAAAGAAGAAGAAATCTGATGCTCTTGCCTCCTGAGGGGTGGGTGAAGGGCATAACCTCAGAAACCCTTGGACTGACCCCTAGGACTGGGAATATGACCCAAAGGCATATTCTCATGTCACCCCCTTTCTTTCATTTTCTTTACCCTCCCTAAATTTGAGGATAATAAATGTACCATAACCATTTTAAAATAGGGAATATTTTATAAACAATTTTATATAAATGATTATATATAATATTGCAAAAATCCCTAGACTTCATATAAAAGATAAAAACTAATACTTCCCTGTCCGTAATTTGGTGCGTTCAGTCTAAAAAAACCTTGGTATTTCTGTCTTTGAAAATTTCACTATTTTGACTCTTCTTACTGCAGCCCACAACCCAGGTCATCTCCCTTTTATTTTTCAAATTTATTTTGGATTATTTTGTATGCTCTTAAATTTGTAAATAAGAATATGATGTAGTCTGTGCATCAGCTCCCCAAGCACACCTACCTTCCTGAGGGGTCACCACAAGTAGTCTGGATTTGATGTTTCACATTTCCATGCTTTCTTTCTAATCTGTAAGCACATGTGTTATTGTTGACCAATATGTGGTATTGCATTCCTTGTTTAAAAACGCAGTGTAGGGTGGCATCTGTAGCTCAAAGGAGTAGGGCACCAGGTCCATATACTCGAGGTGGTGGGTTCAAACCCAGCCTCAGCCAAAAACCACAAAAAAAAAAAAAGTATAAATGGTATCATACATACATTTATAAAACTTACATTTTTCCTATTATGTTTGTAAGATTCACACCTGTTGACATCTGTGTCTCCAGGTGTTCATCTTCTCTGCTGTACAGTCTTCCTTTGAATGAATATACCACAATTTATTCATCCACTCTCATAATTAATTTTTCTGATATTTTGGCAGTTAGCACAATGTTTATATTCCTTCACATGCCCTAATATAAAAATATTTCTGGGTTTTAAATACATGTAGCATGTCTACAATTGCTGGGTGAAATGTATTTCCCTACATTTTAAATGCTAGCATACTCTTCTCCAAATGAGCTTACCAGTGGGCTCTTCCATTACTGCTGCTTGAGTTCCTATCACTTCACATTGTGTCCAGATTGGGGGATTTTCAGGTTAAAAAATTCTAGTCTTGGGCAGCACCTATGACTCAAAGGAGTTAGGGTGCCAGCCCCATGTACCGGAGGGGGTGGGTTCAAACCAGGCCCCAGCCAAAAACTGCAAAAAAAACAAAAAACAAAACAGATTTTCACATCTGTAACTTCGCTGCTCATATATTTTGTCTCTCATGCTATTGAGCTGTCTTTTAGTGATTATAGACACTTTTATGTTTAACATTCTGGATAAAAATTCTTTAGTGGTAACCATCTCCTTCTGGTCTACAATTTCTCTATTTTAAGGAGCCCTTTGCTGAACTGACGTTTTGAATTTTAATGTAACTGAATTCATTGATATTTTCTTTCAAAACTTGTTATTTTTGTGTATTTTTAAAATAAATTTTCCTACCTGGAATTAATAAAAACTTTCTCCTTTTCTTACATTTTTTTGAAATATTTAAAGTTCTTATTTTCACATTTATCTTTTGAACCCACTTGTTCTTCACTTTTACCTCTAATAAAAACTAGAGATCCATTTTCTTAACATAAATAAGCAACACTAGTTCACTTTAATGAGCAGACTTTACTGAATAGCTTAATAAAGAATTTGTAGCTGTTGCCTACAACCTGTAGTGATGAGTCACAACCAGAAGTTTGCAAAAGTCAGATAGAATAGAAAATATAAGAGTGAATCACATGGGATTTTTAAGCAGAAATAAGTAGTTACAAGCAAATTCTGTAGTCAATTACAAAGAATAGTGTGAGATAAACAAACATCACATAAGATGTCCAAGAAAAAAGTATTCACCCTTTTGTTCCCTGAACTTTTAACTGTTTTTCTGGTTTGGGTAATCATATGCATTTGATTTTATATTTACCTTTTTTTTTTTTTTGAGACAGCATCTTAAGCTGTTGCCTTGGGTAAAGTGCCATAGTGTCACAGCTGACAGCAACCTCAAACTCTTGGGCTTAAGCAATTCTCTTGCCTCAGCCTCCCAAGTAGCTGACACTACAGGCACCTGCCACAGTGTCCAGTTATTTTTTGTTGTTGCTGTTGTTGTTGCAGTCGTCATTGTTGTTTTAGCTGGCCCAAGCCAGGTTCAAATCCGCCAGCATTGGTGCATGTGGCCAGTGCCCTACTCACTGAGCTATGGTTGCCTTTGATTGCCAAGAAGAATGCATATGTTTGTCTACAGTCAGCAAAATTAATAAGTATTTCTGCTAAATTTTAGTTACCAAAATGCAATATTAAGGATAACATTTTTCAAATCTTTAACAATTTCACCTCTTCAATAAAACCATTATAAAGCACCCTTTAAAAGGAAATTCTTTTAATTACTAGAAGAAAAAAGAATAATGAAGTGAAATATACAAAGCCATAATAAAATTTGACTGCTGGCTTTGGAAATGCAAATAGTAAAAATATTGAGTAGAATATTGAGTCTTCTCAAAAAAACATTTTGTTGAGCTATATCTAAAAAATATTGATTTTTGATAAAGATTTTTGATAAAGATTACTTAAAATTATTTTGCGAAATGTGTTAAATGCCCTAATTGCATGTTATAATAAATGGTAATAATTTAAGTAATAGATTGAAATAGTCAAAAAATGTAAGATTCTAATATATGCAGTACATTGACATTGTTGATAAGCTCATTCTTTAAATTAAATTAAATTAAAATGAGGGTACATACAATTAGAATACGTAGTTTGCTTTGATAAGGTTAAAGTCTGAGTTATAGTGCTGTCCTTCCCCAAGGAAGTATACCATGCAATGTATCCATTGGGTGCAAACTTATGCAGCCCTTAGTCCTCCTCCCCCTTATTTGAATTTAATTAATTTTTTCTCTCATGTGAGCATGTAGTTCTTAATCTACTAGTTTCAATTTAGTACTGAGTATATTTGATCCCTGCTTTTTCATTCTTGTGATACTTTGCTTAGGAAAATATTCTCCAACACCATCCAGGCTGTTATAAAAGATACAAAATCTCCACCTTTTAGGGCTGAACAGTATTCCATGTTATGCATATACTATAATTTATTAATCCATTCATGGTTGAAAAGCACTTGAATTGTTTCCACATCTTTGCAAGTGTGAATTGTGCTGCTATAAACATATGAATGCAAATGGGTAGATACCTAATAAAGGGATTTTAGGATCAACTGGTAGGTCTACTTTTAATTGAGGAATCTCTATACTTCTTTCCATAAAGGCTGTACTACTTTGCAGTCCCTCCAATAGTGCATGAGCATTTTCTTCTCTCTATACCCATGATAGTATCAGCTTTGGGACTTTATGAGGTGGGCCATTCTCAGTGGAGTTAGATGATAACTCAAAATGCTTTGATTTGCATTTCTCTGATCATTAGGAATGGTGAACATTTTTTCATGTGTTTGGGGTGGCTATTTGTCTGCCCTCATGAGAAATGTCTCTATTTCTCTTCCCAGTTTTGAATGAGGTTATTAGTTTTCTTGTTGATTTGCTTGAGTTATTTGTAGATTTTAGTTTAGCTCTGTGTTAGATTCATAGCATGTTAATCTTCTCCTATTCTGAAAGTTGTCTCTTTGCCTTGTTGACTGTGTCCTCATCTCTGCAGAAACTTTTAAAATTGATCGGTTCCCATTTACTTATTTTTGCTGCTGCCATGAATACCAGTGGGGTCTTCTTCAAGTTTTTCCCATATTTTCTTCTGGGATTTTTAGTTTTGTCTCTTAGATTAAATCTTTTATTCCCTGTGAGCCAATATATATTTTTTTTCCTGTGAGCCAATTTTTGCAAGTGGTGAGAGGTGCATGCACGTCCATTTTTGGTCTTTTACATGTGGCTAAGTTTTCCCAAACCCTTTTATTGAATAGGAATTCTTTCTCCCAGTGTATACTTGGTTTACTATGTCAAAGGTTACATGATGATATGAACTCGTTTCACTTCTGCATTCTCTACTATGTTCCATAGACCGATATCTCTATATTTATCCAAATAATATGCTGTTTTGATCACTATATTCATAGTATAACCTGAAGTCTGATAAAGTGGTACCTCCAGATTTGTCCATATTTTGTATAATTGCATTGGCTATTTGGGTTTTATTCTGGTTCATATAAAATGCAGCACTACTGTTTAAGGTCTTCAAAGTATGACTTGGGAATTTTAATAGAAATTGCATTAGATTTGTAGATTGTTTGGGATAGCATGGACATTTAAACAATGTTGATTCTTCCAAACCATGAACATGATAGGTTCTCTCATCTGTTAACATCCTTTGCTATTTCCTTTCTCAGTGTTTCATAATTGTCTCTGTAGAGATCCTTCACACCCTTTCTTAAATATAGTCCGAGGTGTTTCATTTTTTTTTGATACCACTGTGAAGGGTATTACATCTTTTCTTTGATTTTTATTTGACTGTTGTTGGTGTGTATAAAGGCTACTGATGAACATAGATTTTATATCCCATGAATTTTCTGTATTTCTCAAGCACCTACAGGAGTCTTGTGGTTGAATCCTTAGAATTTTCTAAGTATAAAATCACATCTTCCCTAGAGAGTGATAGATAGATATCTTGTCCTCCTCTGTCCCCATTTGGATACCCTTAATATCCTTCTTTTGTCTGGCATTGGCTAGGATTTCCAGCACTATGTTGAATAGTAGTAGCAATAGTGGACATGCTTGTCTGGTACCAGTTCTAAGCAGTAATGCTTTTAGTTTTTCTCCATTCAATATGATGTTGATTGTAGGTTTGTCATAGACAACTTCTGTCATTTTAAAGAATGCCCCATCTGTGCCAATTTTCTTAAGTATCCTTATCAAAGTATAAGGATGCTGAATTTTGTCAAATGCCTTTTCTGTATCTCTTGAGAGGATTGTATGATCTTCATTTTTACTTCTGTTTATGTGGTGAATTACATTTATAGACTTGTGTATGGTGAACAAAACTTGCATCCCTGTGATGAATCCCACCTGGCTGTGATGAATTATTTTTGATGTGTAGCTGAATTCTGTTTGCTAAAATTTTATTGAATATTTTTGCATCAATATTCATTAATGATATTGGATTGTGGTTTTCTTTTTGTTGAGTCCTTTCCTGGCTTTGCTACCAAGGTAATATTTGCTTCATACAAGGAGCTGGGGAGGATTCCATTTTGAAATAGATTCTACAATATAGGTAAAAACTCTTCTTTGAAAGTTTGGTAGAATACTGGTGTGAAACTATCTGGTCTGGGACTTTTGGGGTGTTGTTGTTGGACACTTCTGTATTTTGTTTCAATTTCAGTGCTTGATATTGGTCTGCTGAAGAGTTCTATTTCTTCCTGGTTGAGTGTTGGAAGGTAGTGTAATCCCAGGAATTTGTACATTTCCTCGATGTTTTCAAATTTCTGAGAATAGTGATTTTTATAGTATTAAGTGATGACATTTTGTATTTCTGTGTTGTCTGTTGTTATTTCTTCTTTTTCATTTCTGATTGAGTTTATTAAAGAACTTATTTTTCTGTTTCTGGTTAACATGGCCAAGAGTTTATCAATTTTATTTATCTTTTCAAAGGACCAACCCTTTGATTCATTAATCTTCTGAATGGTTCTTTTGTTTGTGATTTCATTTAGTTCTGATCTGATTTTTGTTATTTCTTTTTTTCTGCTGGGTTTGATGTTGGAAAGCTCTTCCTTTTCCAGTTCCTTGAGAAGATTAATTAGATTGTTGAGTCACAGTCCTTCTGATTTCTGGATAGGTGCATTTAATGCTATGAATTTCCCTCTTAGTATTGATCTTGCAATATCACATAGATGTTGAAAGCTTGTGGACTCATTGTCATTTTGCTCAAGGAAACTAATGATTTCCTTTTTATCTCTTCCTTGACCCAGATATTGCCCAGCAGTAGGTTGTTTAATCTCCATGATGTTGTATGAAGATGAGTATTTCCATTTGAATTGAGTTCTACTTTTATTTCTTTGTGATCTGTAAAGATACAAGGTATAATTTGTATTTTTAAAATTTGTTGCAGTTTTATCTGTGTCCTAGAATATAATTGATCTTAGAGAATAATCCATAAGTGATGAGAAAAATGTGTATTCAGATTTATGGGGATGAAATATTCTGTATATGTCTATTAAACACATTTACACACATATGCAGAATATGAGTAACAGAGTTATGTCTAAGTTTAATGTTCCTTTGTTTAGTTTCTGCTTGGAGGTTCTGTCCAGTTCCATCATTGGGGTATTGAATGCCCAGCTATTACAGTGTTGTTGTTCAGACCAAGTAGGTTTTGCTTTATAAATCTGGGAGTGTTTGAATTGGGTGCATAAATATTTAGGATTGAAATGTCTTCTTATTTATTTGTTTCCTTGATTAGTATATAGTTTCCATCTTTGTATTTCTTTACTTTCATTGCCTTAAGGTTAACTGAGTCTACAATAAGAATTTCAACTCCAGATTTCTTTTGGAATATTGTTTTCTAGTACTTCACCCTGAGTCTTGATTTGTCCTTGGGTTTAGATGCAGTTCCTGAAGATGACATATACTTGGCCTGTGTTGATTTTTAATCCAATCAGCTAGTCTGTGTCTTTTCAGTGGGGAATTCAACCCATTCACATTTATTGGGATAATTGTTAAGTAGGGTGGAGTTCTGTTCATCTTATTGTTGGGGCTTTATTGGATTGTCTTATCACTTTGGTTATGTGGATGCTTAATCATTGTCCTTTAGTTTCTGGGTACCTTTACTTTGTCGGAGGTCCATTGTGTCGGTCTTTGTATAGTATGCTCTGATTACTTCCTAAAGATCAGGTCTTGTAGTGGCAAATTTCCTCATTGGTTGCTCATCAATTACAGACAGCAATAGAAGATTTGATTTCTCCATTGAATATGAAACTTAATTTTGCAGGATACAGAATCCTAGGCTGGCAGTTGTTTTTGTTTGAGAATATTGAAGGTTGGGGCCCACTCTCTTCTGGCCTGCACAGTTTCTGTGGATAAATTGGCTGTTAACCTGATACGTTTTCCCTTGTATGTCAGCTGCTGCTTACACTTGGTTGCTTGCAAAATTTTCTCTTTCATTCTGACTTTCACCAGTTTAACTACAATGTGTCTAGGAGATGCTTTGTTAGAATTGAGTCAAGCTAGGGCTCAATATCCATCTAGTAGGTCTATGTCTGGATCTTTGGCAATGCTTGTTAAATTTCTCAGCTATATTGTGGGTCGTTACAAAAGTTATGAAACAAATAAAAATCAAGAAACATAAAATCCACACAGACAGAAACACATGAAGTTCTTCTAGCAACACTGATAAGCCAAGCAAGTCAACTCTTGCACAGATGAATCAGAAAGGACACTGTCAGTCACGTTTCTTGAAGTGAACTAATGGACTATATCACAGTCTGCCTCAAAGTTTCATAGTTATCCACATAATATCTACTAAAGCTTCCATGCTTTGGGGACTCTCTTCTTCTCCTCGAGGAACACCTCTACCTGGTATAATTGTATGCTTGATGTCTACCTGGTATAATTATATGCTTGATGTAGTCCCATGACTCTCTAAGAGATTGCTCTGCTTTTACTCTCTTTTTTTCTGTCTCTTTAAATGGCTTGTGTTCAAGTTCTGAGATTCTTTCTTCTCCATGATTTAATCAATTATTCAAACTTTCTAGTATATTTTGAAATTCCCCTACTGCCTCCTTCAATTCTTTAAGCTCTGTTATATCCTGTCTAATTTGGCCCAGATCCTTGGAGACTTTTTCTTTCATTTTTTTTATTGGTTGAAATATATTTTGAGTGTATTTTTGCTGGTTTTCCACTTTCTGTTCAATTCCCTTCATTATATTTGCCATCCATAATCTGAATTCCATTTCTATCATCTCCATAGTTTTTTTTTTTTTTTTTTGTAGTTTAAATGTTCTGCAGTAGCTCCATTGCGATCCTTTGGGGAGGATGATCTGGTGTGGTTCTTCATGTTGTCAGAGGTTTTATTGCTGAGTTCTCCTCTTGTTTGTTTCTTTTTCTTTTCTTTTCTTCTTCTTCATTCTTCTCTATTTTCCTCTGTACCTTTGTTCTTATTTGATTCTAGGGTCTGAGTTTTCAGTAACCTTATGGTACCTTCTTGCTGAGGTACAAGTCTCTCTAGGATCATTCCCTGCTGGTCTTTTGCTCACTCTTGTTCTGCTGCACACCTTCTTCCCGTGGACTTTCTTGTGGTTTCTGGCACTTTTCCCTCAGAATCACACCCATACTAGGATTGTTAGTTTTACTTTTTTATCTAAAACTTTTCCTTCTCTAGGAGTCAATCTGGCAGTTGGAGTCTCTGGTCAGTCATCTTGATAACCCCCCAAAAAGATAATCCCATTTATATATTTTAAAAAAAAATTAGTACTAATTCTTACTATGCGAATGTTAATTTAAAAAAACTTTACTAGCATTTTTAACTTATATATCATGTGGTAAAATACTGGATAGCTCCCTTAGATGACAATTTTTTTACATAGAGTCAATGGTTATTTTTGGTGACAAATCAGCTCCAATGAAAATCTATATACCTTAGTTAATGTTGCTATACCCCAGAATTCTTTTTTTGGCATTTTTGGCCGGGGCTGGGTTTGAACCCACCATCTCCAGTATATGAGTATATGGGGGTGGTGCCCTACACTTTTGAGCTACAGGCACCACCCTACCCCAGAATTCTTGTTCACCCTGGAATCTTCCTCTACATAATAATAGTGTTGCTCCCATAAGTCCACACAAAAACTTATGTGTGGATGTTCTAACAGAATCATTTATAATCTCCAAAACCTAGAAAAAACAAAATTCCCTTCAGCAGGTGAGTGGATAAACATACTAGAGTATACCCATATAATGGAATAGTATGTATTTAACAATGAAGAAGAACAAATGCAACACACAACAATAGTGATGAATCTTAAATACACATTACTCAATGGAAGAAGCCAGACCCCAAATGCTATGTTATGTATGGTTCCATGTATGTAACATCCTGGAAAAGGCAAAAATATATCTTTAAATAATTTCTGTTTAAAATTAAAAACTTTAAGAGACCAATTCTTAGTCGATAGCTCTAAACACATTTTTTTTTTATTGTTGGGGATTCATGGAAGGTACATAGAAGCAGGTTACATTAATTGCTTTTGTTAGATAAGGACCCTCTTATATTTGTGTCCCTCCCCCCAAAAGGTGTACCACATCCCTTGACTCCCCACTCCCCCCTTCTTTCCTTTCTTAACTCTTCCCATCCCCACCCAAACACTTTTTAATTAGAAAAATACAGTAATCATTTAATTCTTATTATCTTAATACCAATAATCCAACTATTTATGTTTTCTCTTTTTTCTTAAGTGTGAGTCCAAGTTCTCGAAGTAAATACATTCCTTTGTATACGTAAGTAATGTTTCTCAATATTTTAAAAATACTAGACCTACGTGCCTATAGTCCCAGCTACTTGGGAGGCTGAGGCAAGAGAATCACCTAAGCCCAGGAGTTGGAGGTTGCTGTGAGCTGTGTGATAGCACGGCACTCTACTGAGGGCAATAAAGTAAAACTCTGTCTCTATAGAAAAAATACTAGATCTACTTAAGTTGTTCTGCCTTTCAGCTCATTTAAGTTTGCAATTCACATTTTACAATAACTGTAATTACTTGTGTACATTATAACTGATATCTAATATTTCCTAACACAATACTTATTTAATGTCAGGGGTTCCACTGAAGGTTTAATTTCAGTTTGAAAAGAAAAAGAAAAGAAGGAGGGTATATTTTGTTTATTTTTTCAAATGGGTATCTAATGAAATAAAATATCTTGAATGCTGCTACTATTTGGATATTTCAACCAAAATAACTGCTATTTATAATTGATGTGGAAGGGATGGTGGCTGATTAACACCAAAGAGAAAGAAGAGCCTCCTCTTATTTTTCCATGTTTAAATCTGGCTTTCCATGGATGATAAAGAAGTACATTTTGTGTCATCCCTTTTTTAGATGGAAGAATAACCTCGGAACAAAGTAGATTCAAGAACATGGCGGAGGGGTCCAAAACTTTACTCCTTGTCCTCCCTCCCTCATCACTGTTGCCTCTTCCGCTCTACAGTGGAGTTGACCAGTGTTCCTACTAGTGGCATCTGAAGCCCTTGGGACATTCTGACTGGCATCATCTCAGCCTCTTGGATTTTCTCTAAGGCCCCCAGGGACATGTCACTAGTTACTCATGCGTTTTTGAGACCAAATAGCAGGGAATCTCTTGCTTTAAAGAAGAGCAAATCACCTTTATGTTTTTAAAGAAAATTGTTTCATCATCAATGCTTTAATGTTTTGAGCTTTGGATCTCTTTTGGCAAATTCATTTTCCTGTGGAAGTTAGAACACTGTCCACTGCTTCTTCTATGTTTCTTATGAATAAATATATGGCTCTTTCTGCCCAAACAGTGGTCATGTGCAGTCTACAAATGCAGATGACGTTGACAACCCCTACGGAGACATCACATCTCTGGCTGAACCTCGGCGCTCCAGGCCTCACTATTATACCAACACAATTTGGTGAGTCTCACTTGTAATTATTTCACTTTTTATTATTAAAAATGAAAATGATGATGGGCTTTATCATATACGAAGGAATACAAAATGGTCTGTTATTGAGCATAGCTTAAGAAGAGCTCTTTCCTGAAAGAAATATAGTTTGTCACACAAGAGATTACAAGTCTGGGGACTGACTCACCCAGGGTCCATAGGCACATCACTTCATCTCTCTGATCACAGTTTCTTCATCTGAAACCAAGAAAGGTGTTTGCAGAGGATCAATAAAGTTTGAGACACTGATTGTGTCTCAAAACATATTCTGAGACACAATCAGTAGCAGATCATTAGTAAAGGCAGCATTAGTAAAGATAAAACTGGGCTCTTTTTCAAAAAGAAGATATGTGGCTTTTCAGGGCTTTCCAGGACATTGGTCTGGGTAGGTGACAGGCATAGTCCAGTAACCCTACAAATGTGTTTATTGTCAGAGGCAAGGAGATAACATAAGATCAGTGTGTACCATACTTTGGTGTTTGAAATTTGTCACCATAATCTTTATATATATAATAGATATGCTTATATATGTTATAAAATATATGTTTATGATTTTGTATTTATTATAAATATATTTTTATATATTTACACACACACTTTTGCCAATAGTGTGTCTGTGTGCTGAGGCTCAGAAAGATTAAATTACTGCTCTAGGGTTCATAAGACAGGCTTAAAGCTGAAATCCTGCTCTCTCCTCCTCATGCCCCTGAGCTGTCAAACATCAGAGACATTGTATCATTGGTTTGTATAATGATTGGGAAATCCTGCAGTTTTTGTGCATGGCAATAGCAGGAGTCACCATAGTATTTTAAAGGTTAATCAATTTCTTTTCTTTCTAAAACATCAGTTTTGCCCATGAGACAAACTACTTAAATTTCACATCAGCTATCCTTCAGACATATTCTGTTGCTTGTTAAATACATTAGTGTCTTCTACAATAATTTTGATGTTTTCTATGTTAACTATTTTGTGCTACTTGGTCAAACTAAAAAAAACTCACTTTAGTTTTAAAATATAGTTTTGTGACCTATCTCATTGAAGAATTTAATGAGTCTGCCTAATTCCATGAAAATATCATTTAAAAAAACGAAGTACTGTGCTAAGAACTATAGTGATATAAAGATTAAAAATGCAAAGGTTTTTCAAGTAGTTAAAACCTTGAAGAATGGATAAGCTCTGTACACAAATAATCATAATATAAAGAAAGATGAAATAAATCCAATTGAAAACTCAGTTTAGCATTTTTAAAGCATAGTTAATCACTTTCACACATATGAACTTGAAGCCTGTCACATGCTGAGTCCTGAGGAAGGAGCCAGTTGGTAAGTTTCTTTCATAAATTCCACAAGGAAATCATTACTATTAAATGTAATAATTCTAAAAATATTAAAGGAAGAATATTATAATAAAACCAATTTTAAAATATTTTTCAGGCACAAATATTTAATAATATTTCTTATTTGAAACATGTTTTCATTTTGAGATTTTTTTAATGAGAAATATTCTTCCAAAGAATCAAAACATTCTTTTGAATTGTTCTTCAAAGATCGTGAAAAGTAGTCTGGTAGAATTTTTAAAAATTGATGTAAGAACATGAAATTTAACTCAAATCAATTTAGGAGAGTAGCATTCTATCTCATCTTGCTGTTAATTTTTGTTTATAAGGAAATAAAATTATGAATGGATCCTGTAAAAGAACTGACGACATTAAGTATACTTATCAGATTTGGGCACTAGAGGGCCTCCAAGGTTGCAGAGTTTTCCCTTTTTAACAGAATCTTAATCTTTTAACACAAGGAAATGTTTTCCTTTTGTATAATGCAATATTTATAGATTGAAAAAGATACAGCAGCATGTATCATTTTCACAATACTACATTGAGCCAAAAGCACAATACAGAGTACATAGAATATGTTGTTTGCATAGAGTCCAAAACCCAGAAATGTGGAAGCTTTCTTTGTGCCAAGTAGGAAAAGGATACCATCTTACTCAAACACAAATGTGACTCTTCCTGAATTTTCTCACCTCAAATTTTCTTGGTGAGAAAAATATTTGTCTCTGATCATCTTTATGGTTTTCCTCATGTTTGACCACACCCCCACCCCTCCAAAGAAAGCCCAGCTCCAGGAGGGGTCAAGGCTGCTGACTCCCATTGCTGGAATTTTAGATTTACCAGGGATTTAAAGTTTTTCAAACTTTTCTCGTGGGATGATTTTGTTTTCTGGTCATTGAATCATCCAACATGTCCAGTGCTTTTTATATGTATTGATGGTGATTTATGCTAACAGTTTAAAAAACAGTTTGTTATTTTTGTTGTAGAACTGAATCTGATCATTATAGCAAAAAATCAATTACAGAAAAATTAATGTAATAAAAATGTCACTAAACTCTCACATAAAAGCACAAACATTGTTAACATTTTAGTCTATTTCCATCTGTAATATGCAACTTAAAGTCTGTCTTTTGTATATTTATACAACTATGCCCACACTACACAGAGTATTTTTGCTGCCATAGCATTACAACATAGTGGTGGGTCCATGTCTTTATGAACTCGGCATCATTTCTGTTCATGTAGATGTCCTGGAATTGCCTCATTTGTTTAAGTTACATTTGTAAATTTCTTCCTGTTTTTGCCATGATAATGTTCTCAAATTCTTTTTACATGAATCTTTCATCATTTGGAGTTATTTGAATAAACTTAAGGAATACTCCTTGAAATGCATTCTGGGTCCAAATACATGATGGCCATAAAGTTCGTGTGCAATTTAAAAATTGCACACAGACTTCATTGCCACCTGTATATAAACATTCTTAAATTTATTTTTAAATCGTGTTCCAGTGGAATTATATAAATGTACAGGAATCCACTGTTTCTGCTCAGTATGTGTGCTCACCTTCACAATCACCTTCACAATGAAGCTCATCTAACATCACCTTATTTTTTTCTTCCAAGTATGTTCGTTATAAAAGCAATTCAAGTATTTTTAAAGTGTGGAAAGAAAATATTGTTTCCATTTTTAATCCTAATATTGAAAGTTCAGTTTATTTTTAGATTTCCTTCACTGGGTATCTATGAACATGTGCAGTGTATGTGCATGTGTGTGCCGTGTGTGCCGTGTGTGCCACTTATGCGTGTGTGTGCCATGTATGCCGTGCCTGCCATGTGTGCCATGCATGCATGTGTGTGCATGTGTGTTCTGTGTGTACCACGCGTGCCGTGTGTGCCATGTGTGCCACACATACTGTGTGTGCCATGCGTGCTGTGTATGCATGTGTGGGCTGTGCATGCTGTGTGTGCTGTGTGTGCTGTGTGTGTCATGCGTGTGCAAGACTGGAGGTGCCCTGGTCATTCTCCCTACATAAACATCTTCTTACTGACCTCATAGTATTCTACCCCCAAGTCCTGACCAAGGTATTTTTCCTACTGTAAACAATATAATGAAAACAACCTTTTTCACATTCATGGAGACATTCCTGTAGAATGCATCCCTAAAAAAATGGAATTGTTGCCTGAGTTTTCTTGTTAAATTTAAAATATTTTTTTAGTTTGGTAAGCCTACCAAACTATTAGATGATATTTGGAGCTAAGAAGGTCAAAATATTAATGTGGCTTCTACTGCACTTCCTCACTTGTGATTTGAGATTAAGAAAATCCAAAATATCCATTGGGCTCAACAGGCATTATTGAATTTCAACATTAGCTTTGCTGAAATTTATTTCAGCATTTTTTATTTCTTCAACACACATGTACTGTTGACTAGAGCTGTGTACTGTTCAGGAAGGGTTTTTTTTTTTTAATGATATGAATTCAACCTGTTGTAACCCAGCCCAGTTCCATTCCCCTCCCCCCCTCCCCGGGTGGCAGAGAACATGCTTTTCAGCCCATTCCCAGGCCCTTTTCCTCCCCCTAGGGTTGCCAGGAACAAACTGTAACCATTGTTACCCAAACTATGACTATTGCTATCTGAACTGTAACCATTGCTACCTTAACCACTGCCACCCAAGCTGTAACCATTGATACCTAAACTGTAAACCCAAACTGTAACCCTGCCGACAGTGCCCTGCCAACGGCAACATTTCTTGTACACAAAAAAGGGTATAAAAGACAAAAAAGCCTACAGGTCGGGGCCACTTGTCTTAGGACAATGGCCCCCTGCGCAGGTGAGAATAAATCACCAATAATTTACATCAGTGTGGGTCCAAGTCCATTTTTCCAAGTCCTTTAAGTTATTTCAAACCCCACTTATAGCCTGTGTTAATCAGAAAAAAATAAGGTAAGATGGAGATAAAGATTTCCTCCCTCCCTTTTTATCAGAATTTTTCTTTTTGTCCTTTTCTTTAATGTAAGATCCATATTTTTTGTCAGGACTCAATGAAGGTTGAAGAGAAGTCCGGTCCCTTTTAGTAATTATTTTATAGTCCCATGTACTTTCTATACTTTGCAGTCACGAGTCATCAGTACATGACAACTGACCAAAGTGTCATGGCAAATCTGTGCAGTCACAGTCCAGCAGCACTTAATCTTTGTCCTCCCTAAGCCCATGGAAATTGCTGCTGGGAGTGCTTTGCCTTTCCTCAATGGACTCTAAATGCTAGAGCGGGATATGTGCGTCCTACGCATACACAGCGGAGGACTCCGGGAACTTACAACGTGCACCTCCTCTGGTTTTTCCAAAAGAGAAACAGGTCGGCACACGTAAGCGGAGGCCCAGATGATGGAACCGCTGCCACTCTGTGATCTGAAATCTGCCACTCGCAGGCACCATTGGCTTATTTGGCCAAACTAGGCAGCTTCCTCCATGGGGCTGTCCTCCATGGAGGTGTTTTTATCTCACATTGCTTCATCTTTACTGTGGTTTTTGGCCTCAGAGATTTCTGTGAGGAAGCCTTTGCAAATAAGGAGGAATTGTCTGAAATGGACCCCCAGGGCGCCCCAGGCAAAGTCTGAAATGTAAAAAGGGAGGCTTCCCTGCAGGTCACTGGGCTGTGTTGCAGCTTAAAAAAAAAAAAAAAAAAAAAAAATCTTACCACAAACCAGGTTGAAGAATAACTATGAATAGCAGTTCCTTACATTAGCCCAGCACTTCTGCCTTCGTAGAGAACTTTCACATCTACTCTCTCATCTGTTTTTGAAATAGTGTGATGAGACCAGAGGTCTAAGAACCAGTTCTAGGCCCATTTTTCAGGTGAGGAGGTTGAGGCCAGAGAAAATGATGGAGGTCACTCATCTCCTGAGTGGTGAAGAGAAGTCCACAGAAGTGGCCTCTTAATCCCCAGGGCAAGCTCCTGCTCTTAATCCACACCCAACATGCTTTTCACTTCTAGCAAATAACTATCTGATGGGGATGCAACCTCCTCTACAAAACAAGTGTTTTAAGATATGTTATTTCCACATTTCCTAAATGGAAGAAGTAAAAATTCTTAGAACAGAAGAGGAAAAAGTAATATGTTCCCTAGATGATACTAACAACAACAATAAAACTATAATTCCTGAAAAGTTATCTTGAGGCCACAACATCTTATGATGTTCAGAGAAATATGGTCCAATGACCAAAGCTCATTGTAAAATGATTCTAGTTTTATTTGTGTTTCTCATTGAGTAATAAAATCAGACAAATCCCACTGGCAAGGACCTCCTGTGTTTTCTTCTCTAGCTGGGTCCTCTCCAATTTCTCTGTAGCTCCCCCTCTCTCAGCCCTCTGGGTGGACACTTCATGGAGTGCAAGGCTGAACCTTTCCAATCTTACTCCTATTCCCAATTTCCTCTCTGCTTTCCATCCTGCCTTCCTGCCGCTGCACCTGTGGTTCCTCTCACACTGATTCTGCACCTGCTGTGTGCTGGGCACTGCCAGCCCTTCACTTGCATCATGTAACCCCAGCACCCCTTCACGGGAGGCACAGAACCCTGACTACTGCAGGTGATGGGTGAGGATGTTAGGGGGTGACACAGTGATGACTTGAGATAATCGCCAGAATAATTAAGGAGATCAAGACCAAGTAACATTTCAGAAAGAAAGGAAAGGTTTTAATGGTTTTAACAGCAAACCAGGCCCATCCTAGAGACCATAGGCACTGAGGATAGCACAGTCCTGGGTTTTATACACGACTTTTGAGAGGTGTCAGCTGCTGCTTAGAAATTTCTCAGAGTCTTGATCAATTCTGTTCCCATAACAACACGTATCTAGTTGTCCATGTCAGAAAGTCCCAGGAACATTAATCAGTTCCCCAAAACAACCAGCTCCCCAACACCAACTACCAGCAAGGTCTCAATTAGCCCCAATCCCATAAAGGCTCAGGCCAGCCTGACCCAAGCCCGACCAAAATAGCCTAACCGCCTCCACTACCCACCCTGCTCGTGTCTAACTATCTCCCTAACACAGATGGCTCAGAAAGCTTCAGTTCAGGTCTGAGGTCCCAGGCTGGTCAGGCTAAATGCGTCTGGCTTAGGCATCCCGCTTACTTAGCATTTGTGTTCTTTGCCCATTTGGATTCTTTAAACCTCTAGATGTACATTTAAAAAATTTGTTTATTCATGTGAAAGCTATCAGGACCCAGGTTTGCTTGATTTTCACCTAGAACTGTACCTTACACAGCATAGCTCAAAATACAAGATGGACATATTGATTTGAATTCACATTTACATGCCGCCCTGAGTAAATGCAGTCTACTCTGAGCTACCCAGGCTCTGCTGGCCAGTCTGGGAACAGTGCCAGTCATCTTCCCCACCCAGCCCGATGACACTGTATCTGAAGTCCAGGCCTTCTGAGCCGGGGCAAGTTCTGCCAGCTGCCAGTGCAGTCGGCTCTGGGCACATTATTAGACTCTCTCTGGGTTGATCCCTTCATCTGTAAAGCGGACATGTTAATGGAACCTGTGACACACAGTTATGGTGAGATTAAACAGTCAACTCACGGAAAGCACTTAAGAGGGTGCCTGGAATATAGCACACTCAGGGAGTACGAGTTCTGCCCGTAGGGTAGAGAGAGATGTTGTACATGGCCTCCATTTTTATTCACGTATACACTACACTTATTCTACCCATGAGTACAACATGGTTTTCCTCCTTCTTTATTTTCTATTTAGCTTTCAATCATAGACCATCTGTGCTCCCTTTTTCTAACTGAACTGCTAAACTTCCTATTTTCTGAAAGTATTTTATTTCTATTTTATCACGATTTGTTGAAAACCTAGGCAATAATACATTCAAATTTATCCATAAATTAATGACATCCAGTCTTATTTGGGAAGAGGAGGCACAAAGGAGGTATTCAAAGGACTAAAAGCTATGGAGCAAAGTCAAAAGTGAAAACTTCTCATCTTTAAATTGGTTTCTGCCTCACTTGAATGGGGGGGCTAGAATTCTTTAAACATCCAGCTAGTCTGGAAATCCATTTCATAGCCTATATATTTCAATGTCTTTAATAGCTTTGTTTCCTCCAGCTGAAAAACACCTCCTACCAGCAGCAGTCTAAGTTTCCCCCAGGGAATATTCTCTTCTTGATATGAGGTCACTATCTTGCAATTATGATGGCAAAAATTCCCCTTGGATACTTCTGCTTGCAAGGGTTAAATGGACTAGATTTAGAAACAGTGTGAGTGAGAACTTTCATTTTCAAATATTTGATCATTTGTTATGCAACCTAATTCATTCTCAAGCCAAAACAGCTACTCCATCTACTATCTCATAGTGTGTTATTGTTAGATATGATATCACTTGGTGTCGTGTAACACACGATACACATTTAGCATCAATAACCTGCATGCCCCAGAGGTAGGAGGCGGCATAGCTGTGCAATGTTTACATCAAGCCCTTCTGTGATGGACAAAGTGCCGCTTCCATCCCTCCTACTTTGGAACTTCTCTAACAGGAGGCTATGCTTTTAGCCATATGTTAATTCTGCAGGTGTTTTAGATGAAGTGGAAAAAACCTGTCACACAGATGGAGGGGATTTCCTTCGTAACATGCATGGAAGCTTTAAGCACAAGTCACAGAGCTGGGTGGAAGGAGCAGCCTGCCCACCGACTGGCCCCACCCTCACTGGGCCACGCCCACAGTGGTGGCCTTTTGCTTTTCTCCGCCTGAAGCCAGCACAGCAAGCTGGGGCCGTAGCCCTGACACAATTCTGCACATTTGACTGAGCCTCATGATCTGCAGACAGCATGTTACTGTGCCACGACCTTCAGTGTAAACCTTCCTTCCTCACTCCTTGCAGTCAAGGCAGCATGTGATTACCAGACACAGCCTGAGCCCCACACTGGGCCTGGCCCTGTAAGGCGACCGCTCCCATCCTTAGGGGAAAATCCGTGTAAACCATTTGTGTGCTGTCAGGCAAAGCTGGCAGTCTTCACGTTGCTCTCTGAGTTACCTGCTTCCAGCTAGCTTTCAGACACTTATTTCCCTTTTCTAGAGAGGGATTCCATACACATGCAAGAACTTCACCCTACATTCTTGTGCTTTCTTTTTTTCTCCCTCTCTCCCTGGTAGGGAAAAGAAAAGGGAAACCGAAGAGTTGGTGAAATTAAATCAAACAAGCTGAGTGAAATCAATATGCTGTTTACATTTGATTTCAATGTGTAGTTTTGGGAAATCATCTGAAGTCTATAATATAGAGCATTAATGGTGATAAGGAGGACATTTGAGAAAAAACACAGCTGTAAATGAAAGAGTATATTTCTTATTTTTTTTTTTAAGAGACAGAGTCTCACACCATCACCCTCAGTAGAGTGCTGTGGCATCACAGCTCACAGCAACCTCCAGCTCTTGGGCTTGGGCTGTTCTCTTGCCTCTGCCTCCTGAGTAGCTGGGACTGCAGGCGCCTGCCACAACGCCTGGCTATTTTTTGTTGCAGTTTGGCCAGGGCAGGGTTTGAACCCGCCACCCTCCGTATATGGGGCCAGTGCCCTGCCCACTGAGCCACAGGCACCGCCCAAGAGTGTATTTCTTTAAAATATTGGTGTCTGCATTAGAGTTATGTGTGGAATATGGGTCTGCTCCTTTGTCAAGAACTGTTATCTTCTTTCATTATGCAACAGAGCTCAGCAGTGAGTCATGTCTGTAAAAGACATGGAAATTTAAAATAAGAGAAAACACACACTTGAAATAAGTCTTGTCAATGCTGGAGTACAGCTGTCTTCTAAGCACCTGTGCTTCACTGTGGCTCATGCCTGTGATCTTTCCTGTTTGGGCAGCCCAAGTTCCATACCTTACACAAAAAGAAAAATTAGGTGGCCTCTTCCTTTATATTTTTCATACTTAGTGCTAGTTACCATGACCATTTCATAAACCATTATTTTAATTTCCTCTCTTTTAACTCTTCACTTTAGTGCTGCAAATATTCCAGGATATACTGGCAAGGTTCATTTCACAGCCACCCACCCATCAAATTCTAATATTCCATCAACAACCCCATCACCAGATTCAGAACTGTACCGGTAAGTATGAATCCTATTACTCAGCTCACCCAGATACATTAGGAGGGGAAATCCTCATTATGTTTATTCCATTAAAGAATAATTAAATACTAAGAGGAAATTTGCATTGCTTAAAAAAAAAATGGAGCATCAAAGTCCAAAAAATAGAGAACAGTGAATTTTCCTACTGAGGGCAACTTTAGTAGGCCTTATGCAGGCTTCCTTTTTGAATCTTACCCAAAATTACATTGAAAGCCAGATCTAGATGAATGGTAATGCTGATTTTGCTAAAAGAAGCATATTAAGATATTTAAGGGGCATAAGGGGGACAGCACCTTTGCCTCTGAGAGTCACAGCTTTGCTTACATGAGGTCTGAAAATTAAGTTCAGGAACTTGTCGTAGAAAAAGTGCTATAGGCCTCACTGCTGGATATCACTATAGTCATGTCCAAGATGCTCCCTTGGCCTCCTGGTGACCACGAAGTATGCAGCACTTTTTGTAGAAGGAGCTCACAAAACTAATATATGACCTCGTCCATCATCCTTCTGCATTATCATCATAAATACACAGGAAATACTTACATCAGATATGCATTTTCTTGTAAATTCACCTTATTTTTTATAAAAAAACAAAATTTTGTTATAAGTCATGTATATTTTTAAACTCCATTTTTTGCCAGTTGGAAACATGGGACATTAAGTGTGAGGCTACTGAGCACTCCTTGCACATTATTGCTCCTTATGACCCAGTGTGAAAGCATCTGGATGTCCTGGCCTTGGAGAAGAGATGACACAGTTTTGAAAATTCAATACAGGCTGACCCAGGTCTAGAGGCTCGTTCAGGGCAACACAGCAAGGCAGGGATGGAGGAGAGAGCAGGGAAGCTCTCCCCCAAAAGGGCACCTTTTTCTCATAGGTCACATTGGTAGAAGATCCATTCATTTATCAAACGTTTCTTGAGCATTGAGTCTGGGCCAGACACTGTTGAAGGCCCTGAATCAGGGTTGAGGTGAAGCTCCCAGCTCTCAGCAGCTTGTGTTCTGGTGTGAAAGGCAGACAGTGCAGAAGCAGCAGGTCACTGAAGAGGTGAACTGACCAGGGGCGTTGAAAGGTGCTGTGAGGAGGAAAGCCAGGCTGCTAGAGGACAGCTGCCCTCAGGAGGACGCATGTTGGGCCTGGGGGTCACAGAGGGCTATCTGAGGAGGTGACCAGCAAGTGGTGGGCACCAAGTCGGAGCTCCTACCCTGACAGAATTTTTAAACTTTCGGAAAAGCAGTGACCATGAGTAACTGCCAGGAACGGGCCTCCTGGGCTGTGGCTCCCGGTCCACCCAAGTGCACGTCATCTCAGTCACTCATCTACTTGATGGTTAAGGCGTGTGGCCTGTCATGGGCCAACCCATGTTTACTGTGCTCCCATAAATTCACAAGAACTGTTTGCAAGGAGCTCGCCATCTCCCAGTGAGCAATAAATAAACAGCCACAGCAGAGGGCGATGACAGCATGAGGACACTGATAATCACTTCCACTGAGTGAGTGATTCCTCTCCTGCTTTGTGGGTAGTAACTCATGTCACTGTCCCAGGAACCCTGAGGGGAAGGGACAGGGTTTTACAGATAAGGAAACTGGGGCAGGCTGCAAGGGTATCTGTGTGGGGGCACATCAAGTAGACTTCACAGAGGAAGTGGTTTCACACAGCAGCTCTTGGAGGATCAGGACTTGGTCTCACAGGAATCTGAGGGCCACGCTGCATGTGAACGGGGCTTGGCGTGCTGCAGGGAGCCTGCAGGGAGCCTGCAGCCAGCAGCCGTTGTGGTGCAGTAAGAAACTGTGCATGGTGGCCCAGGGCCACAGCTTGCCCTCTGTGTGCCATCATACAGGGAACCTGACATCCCATGAGCCCTGTATATGGGGCTTTTCTAAGGCATCTGCTCCCAGTGGGCCTCATTCATCACGGTCTCTACCTTTCCAGGGTGATTCTGAGAATTTCTAGACCATCTGATGAGAAACATTTTAAAAGCCGTTTGTCAGCTGTCTAGGCTAATATGTTGAATTTGGTTTTCTCTTAAGACACATTTTTTCTCAGTCTCAATATTTACATGTATTTTCTATTTTAGAAAAACCCTACTGTGCATATCATCCTAACAACTGCGTGTTAAATGGTGATATGTGTGCATAGTAAAATGGGTACTACTACAGTGAATCAGATTAGCATGTCCATCAGGTCCAGAGTTACCCACCCCCCTGCCCCGCCGCTAAGATCAGCTCTAACCCCCTCCTCACCTATAATCCTTATGTTTTACATTACTGCTTTAGATTTATTTGGCCAGCTTATCTGCTCTTTTGTATCCTCTGATGTCATCTCTCCATTTCCTCATGGTCACCCTGCCACTCATAACCCCTGTTTTACCCTCTCTTTCTGTATATTTGACCCTCTTTTTTCTTTTTTAGATTCCAGATATAAGTGTCATTATGCAATATTTTTCTCTCTTTGTCTGGCTTAATCTCACCTAGCAAAATGACCTCCAGCTCCACCCATGTTGTGGCCAATGGCAGGGTATCTTTTACTAAGGCTGAAGAATATTCCACTGTATACGTAGACCACAGTTGCTTCACCCCCTCATCCATCAACAGATAACTGGGTTCTTTCCATACCCTGGCTACTATGAATAACACTGCGATGAAATGATTTCATTTTCCTTGAATATGTCCCCAGACAGGGACTGTTGGATCATATGGTATTTCAATTTTTAATTTCTTTAGGAACCTCTGTACTATTTTCCACAATGGCTGTACCAACCCACCAGTGTACAAGGCCTCCTATTTCTCCACACTCTTGCCAGCACTTATCTCCTGTCTTTTTGACAATAGCCATTATAACCGGTGCAAGGAGCTCTCTCATCGATTTGCATTTCCCTGATGGGTAGCGATGTTAAGGACCTTTTTATGTATCTGCTTACCATTTTTATCTCATCTTCGGAGAAATGTTATCCATGTTCTTTGCCCATTTTTTAAATTGGGTCATATGTTTCCTTGTGAGTGTTCACCCATTATCAGATATGTGGTTCCCACATGTGCTTTCCCACTCTGCAGGCTGCCTTTTCACAATATTAATTGTCTGCCTTTTGGTGCAAAAGCTTTTTAGTTTGATGTAGTCCCATTTGTTTGTTTTTACTTTTTGTAGCCTGAGCTGTTGGTATGATATGCAAGAAATCATTACCAAGGCCAATGTCATGGCATATTTTTAAATATTACACATCCATTTCTAAAGGCAGAATTAGTAGACATTTAGACAATTAACACATTCTACTTCATGTGAGGGACATAAAGAAGCAATGTCAAAATTAGATGCATCCTTACTTAGACTTGCTGTCCAAAGATAGGTGTGATAAAATACTGTGGTTGGTTGATTCACAATTTAGGAAGGATCTGACTTCAAACTTCTTTTCGATCTTCTTCAAGCCCGGGCTAACATTTCCCTCAGCTTTCTGTCTGTTTGTTTATAATCCATCTTCTCATCCCAGGTATCTCAGTCCCCACTCCACCATCCTGGTGCTCTGGCACTTTTCCACAGCCACACAAGCTATCCAATGTGTGGTAAAAGGTTCCTGTTGTCTTTCAGATAAATCTCTATTTCTAAAGTGAAAACTCTCCCCTGCTATCACTACTAGATAAAAGAACTTGTGCCTTTCAGCCAGACACTCAGATTAAGACCCAGGCCCACAGGTGTCTGCTGGGGGTGGGGGACTTTACAATCACCTCCCCTACACATAGTGCTGACTGCACATATGGCTACCGTCCATTCCCCAGGGCAGGGACCCAAACCCTCCGAGGTGGCTTCTCTGGGGTTCTTATTCTCAAGGTGAGGATAAGTGTCACCCACAAGTAAATGATGGTTGTGTTGAATCCAGATGTCCAACTCTGTATCTCTTTGTTGGCCCCTAACAGTGGTTCCTAACAGGTGGTAGAACTCCAATGTGAGAAAGCACAGTGGGGAAGGGGGGAGAGGGAGTTTATATTAAAAAGAAAAAGAAATCTCTGAGCTAACACAAAGCTGGGCCCCTAGCAAGAAGGCCATCCGTCTGCATTGAGCCTGTCCTCATGTGCCTTCAAGATTCTCCATCAGGGAGGAGTACCTCTGACTTTTTTGTGACACTGTATTTGATATTTTTTTTACTAAAAATTTCCAGTGAAAGTGTGAGCCCAGTTCTCTCTCTGATGAGTATCATGAGAACTTAGTGGCTTGGTGAGCTAACTTCCTCCTTATTGTGTCTCCTTGAGCTGATGCACTTTTTCCTATTATTTCTCAGAAGCCCTCTGCACGTGGGCACCCCCTGGGAACTCCTCCCGAGCATTAATCTCTTCCATCTTCCCCCTGCTCCTCTGTGAGGTGCTCCTGTCTTAGTAAAAGCCTGTGCCCCTCCCAGGGTGGCCATCTTCAAACCATCCAGTGCTATGTGAGCCTGCGGTCACTTCCCCATGTCCCTCTCAACAGCCAGTCTCATCTACTGTCTCCTGGGCCACCCACACAGTCCCCTCAGACCCCAGGACTGTGCCCCTGATCCCCATGCCCACATGTCTGTTCCATTGCCTCTCCTTTTCTCCCCAGAAGACACAGTCTCACTTTTCTGGAAGGCTCATCCTTGCCTCAATCCTGTGCAGTCCTGCCTCCTCCTTGCCCACCCGCTGTCCAGTATCTGGCCTCTCCCAGCTGGCTTGGTGTTTATGAAAAGACCCAGTGGAGTATCCCCACTGTTCTCTCTTGAACTGCCACCCTGTTCTCTCCTCTACTTCCTTTCACTTCTGAGCTTCTTTTAAAAAACAGTCTCTCTCATTCGCTGCCTCCACATCTAGCCCATTCTCTCCTGAGCTTCTTGCTTCTGGATTCTGCCACCACCAGTCAAGTAAAATGCTCCTGCCTTCCAGATTATAGACCGATGTGGACAAGAGGAAGGGCGGAAGAAACTTCCTTATGTGGAGAGCATGACGGGGGCATTCACCACAGACCTCTGTGCTTACTAACGCTGCAACGGGGTCCTGGATATTTTATTTGTTTTGGCCTAGAAGGCAAGGGGGCCCATGGCTACATGGTCCCTACACCACATCCTGGGTGAGGTGTTCAGCCCTCTCACCATGCCCTAGGATAATATGGGGAAGGGATGTGGAAGAAACAGGAAAGAGACAATCGCAAGACATCTGAAGTGAGGAGATGAACATGTCAGAGACAGGAAGGAAGAGACGCTGTCAGTCTCCAAATCCTTGAGCCAGGAAACCCGACACAAGTGCTTCTGCAGACTCTTAGTTCCATCACAATCTAGTGTTTCTTTTACCTTCCTGTTACAGATTTTTCTTGCTTCAACAACCATTTCTTACAATGCAATTTTGTTTTCAAAAAAGCAAACCAAAAAATGTACTTCACGGTGCTCATATCATAAAAACAAAGCTATTCTAGATGTAGTCATAACTTGCTGCTTCATGCAAGCATCAGTGTGTGCATGTGTGTGTGCGTTTGTGTTTCAAATGGCAAATTCAAAACAAAATCACTTGGGGCCATGCGTTTGTAATAACCAGCCAATTCCTCTCAACTGGGACTCACCACCTCTGTGCATAAGGACTTTGAATATGCTGGTAACCCATGGGGATAAAACATCATTGGCAGAGGGTTCCAAGGTCTTTTCTTTCTTTTGATTCTCACAACAAATCAGGCAGGGCAAATTTATTCCTAACCCATGGGGATAAAACATTATTGGCAGAGGGTTTCAAAGGTCTTTTCTTTCTTTTGATTCTCACAACAAATCAGGAAGGGCAAATTTATTCCTACTGGGTCTTAAGGAAGTCCATGCAGGAGCGGACTGCAGAAGGCCATAGGCAGTGGGGAGGCAGATGCCCCCACCCCCACCTTCTCCGTGCCCCTCACTCAGGGGGCAGAGGCCCAGCGGGACATTCCTGTTTCAGTTTCAGGACACCAGCCAGGTGAGCCTACTTCCAGGCTCTTGCTGGCTGCCTCCTCCAGACCTATGTCATAGCTATCGGTCATAACTATGTCACAGCTATCACACCTCCTTTCTTAGCAACCAGGGTGATTCTAGACACAGAGCAGACTCCAAAGAAGCCAAGGGCTGTTCAAGTCTCTTGCCCACAACAAAATGGGATTGTTTTTTCTTATTCTTACTGATTAATTTGAGTTCTTTGTACATTCTAGTTATCAGACATTTGTTGGGATCATAACCTGCAAAGATCTTCTCCCATTCTGAAGGCTGTCTGGGCAGAAGCTTTATAGCTTGATCAGATTCCAGCAATATATTTTTGGTTTTGTTTCAGTTGCCAGGGGGTCCACCTCATAAAATATTTTCCCAGGCCAATATCTTCAAGTGTTTTCCCTGCACTCTCTTCTAGTATTTTTATAGTTTCATGTCTTAAGTTTAAATCTTTTATCCAGTGAGAATCAATTTTTGTTAATAATGAAAGGTGAGGGTCCAGTTTCAGGCTTCTACAGGTCGCCAGCTAGTTCACCCAGCACCATTTGTTAAATAGGGAGTCTTTCCCCTACTGAATATTTTTGATAGGTTTGTCAAAGATTAAATGGTGGTAAGTAGCTGGGTTCATCTCTTGGTTCTCTATTCTGTTCCATAAATCTACCACTCTGTTTTTGTGCCTGTACCATGCTGTTTTGATCACTATAGATTTGTAGTATGGCCTGAGTCTGGTAACGTGATGCTTCCTGATTTGTTTTTATTTCTAAGCAATGTATTGGCTATTCGAGGTTTTTTCTGATTCCGTATAAAATTAAGTACTATTTTTTCAAGTTCTCTAAAGTATGACATTGATGCTTTAATAGGGATTGCATGAAATCTGTAGATTGCTTTGGGTAGTATGGACATTTTAACAATGTTGATTCTTCCCAGCCATGAGCATGGTGTGTTTTTCCATTTGTTAACATTTTCAGGTATTCTTCTCTCAGGGTTTCATAATTATCATTATAGAAATCTTTCACATCCTTTGTTAGATAAATTCCCAACTATTTCATCTTCTTCGGCACTACTGTAAAAGGAATAGAGTCCTTGACTATATTTTCAACTTGACTATTGTACTGGAAAAGCTACTGATTTGTAAGTATTGATTTTGTATCCTGAGACACTGCTATATTCCTTAATCACTTCTAAGAGTTAAGATCACGTCACACATGAAGAGAGAGAGTTTGACCTCCTCTGACCCCATTTGAATACCCTTAATCCTCTTCTCTTGCCTGATTGTGATGGCTAGGACATCTCTGAAGATGACAGATGAATGGCCAAAAAATACATGAAAAACTGCTCATCATTTTTAATCATCAAAGAAATGCAAATTAAAACCACTCTGAGATATCATCTATCTCCAGTAAGATTAGCCCACACCACCAAAACCCAAAACTGCAGATGTGGATAGAAGGGGACGCTTTTACACTGCTGGTGGGACTGCAAACTAATACAGCCTTTTTGGAAAGAAGTATGGAGAATTCTCAAGGAACTAAACATTGCCCTACCATTTGATCCTGCAATTCCATCAAATCCTGGATATCTACCCAGATTAACAAAAACCATTTTACAACAAATAATATTTAGAATCTTTACTGCAGCCCAATTCATAATTGCCAAGTTTTGGAAGCAGCCCAAATACCTCTCCACCCATGAATGGATTAACAAATTGTGGTATATGTACACCATGGAATATGATGCAGCCATTTAAAAAAGAGGGAGACTTTACATCTTCTATGTTTACCTAGATTGAGATGGAACATATTCTTTTTAGTGAAATACTCAAGAATGGAAAATAAAGTATCCAGTGTACTCAATATTATTATGAAACCAACATATAATCACTTACACATTCATATGAATGATAAAACACAACTATAGTCCAAAAAGAAGGCGAGGAGAGGGGGGAGAAGGGAGGGGCTGGGAGAGGGCCACTGCAGGTAGGGTACTTGGTGGGGTCACCTAATGTGCACACTGCAAGGGCACATTTCAAAGCAACTAATACTATATTTTAAATGTCTTACCACAAAAAATAAGTGAGGTGATGGTTATGTTAATCAGTTTGATTTAAGCATTCCACATTGTGTATTAACCCATTACATTGTACCCCATAAATGTAGACAGGTACATCAATGTACCCCATAAACCTACGCCCAGGGCCATATTACCAGGGTCCAGGCTCTGCCCCATCTCCCCCACGCACGTGCGTCACGGGTCGGAGATGGGACGAGGTTATGTGCTCACATGTTTACTTTCTTATCATTGTACCCTTTTCTTTTCTTCTCCAATTCTGTCCTAGCACCTTACGGAGAGAGATGAAAGTTGACCTTTTCCGTCACCAGGCTCCACTGTCACGAATGGTCACCACTGTGAAACCCTGTAACCCCTTCAACAAGAAGCAGAACGAGTCCTCGGGATACTAGGAGGGTCGCTGGGCCACAGGGCACTGCGCGTGCGCGCTGCAGAAATAAAGCGCCGGTCCCCCGGCAAGTGTGTGCGTGTGCGCGCACGAGTGTATGTGCACGTGTGTATGTCTGCGCATGGGCATGTGTGAGTGCGCACGCAGGCATGCGTGGGTCGCCACGAGGCATTACGTGGCTTTCTCCTCTGTCCCCAGTGACGGACCACCCTGGCCCCAGCCTCAGCCACTCGCCGGATCCGTGGTGGCCTCTCAGCCGGCCACTATTCCAGGGTGGCAGCAGAGACTCTGGAAGACGCCGGCAACAGGGCCTTTATTGCAGGGTTGGAATACGAGTCTGCTTAGGGCTCAAAACCCCAACCGCGGCACAGGGATTGTAACTACTGGGCATGAGGTCAACCACAGTTTTAGGCTTCCGAAAGCCGTCTGCTCAAAAAAAACCCGGGTTGTCAGGGGGAGGAGCTGAGCGACCGGGAGAGAAAGCAGCGTTATTCTCCCACAGAGGACAGCTTCAGGAACTCAGAAAGGCAGCTCTTTTGGAGAGAGAAGCATTCCCCAGGCTCCATGAGGGCCATCAGGCGGGGATGACCTTTCGAGTTAGATGTGTATCCTGCCCTGGCCTTGAACAAAGAGGTTCTCAGCTCACAAGAGGACTCAAGTGTGCACGAGGGCTGCTGGGGATCCCTCTGGCCTTCCCGGGATCCCTCTGGCCTTCCAAACACAGTTCTGTTGGAGCCTTCTAGAGTTTGAAGTGCTTTCACAAACCACTGCTCATCTGATTCTGCAATCCCACAATCCTTGTAGCAGGCATTTTACAAATATCTTAGTATTTTGTGAATAATACAGACTGAGGGTAGGAGAAGTGAAGTATCTAAGGTCACACAACTAGCAATCACTAAAGCTACAAAGGGAAGCTGGGTTTTCTGAGTTTAGGTATCATACCTGCCCCTCTTTACTTTTCCACGTATTGGAAAACCTTCACTGACTTACTAAAAAAACGAAACGAAGCAGGAGGGTAAAAAGCCAAACCTCCTTGTGTGTTTAGACTTTTCTTAAGTGTTTCTCAGAAAAGAAACATTAACTTCTCTTCCCAAGAAATTCAGGTCAAGATAATGAGCCCACAGGACTCCAAGTGAATATGTAAATGCTTTTTCACTGCAGAAAGAGGACAGTTAGTTGTTTTTGTAAGTGAACCATGTATTGCCTCAGTGGACAACTCCATAGACCAGCGGTTCTCAACCTGTGGGTGAACTATATTAAAGGGCCATGGCATTAGGAAGATTGAGAACCACCACCATAGACTTTTACTCTTCTACCAGGACAGCATGAAGACTGACAGCCACCCATCCTGAGGATGGACTTGCCTTCCAGAAAAAGAACGACTTCACTTGAACTTAATCCTACAGTCTAATTATTTCCAGAAAGATTATGTCTAAGAAAAAAATCAGACGAAAATAAAAAATCTTTAATTCTACAAGGTTTTCAGCCAAACACGAATAAGACAATATTAGCACTGTCCAGGAAGGAAATTGATGTAGGTACCTGAGATTACATTTTGCAATAAACATCCCTGGCAGGTCACTTTGTCAGGAGGTGTTGCTGCTCAGATCCTGAGGCATGTGTTCATCATTCTGGGCCTCTCTACAAAGGCACCAGGAACACCTGGTCTTAACATTTTGCACATCCTTAATTATTCCATTCTCTACAGTGCAGATGTCTGGACACTTGTCAGAGCACTTGAACATTTCCACAGATGCTTCTAGAAAGATACTGGTTTGTCTTCTCCCAGAGCTTATCCAGGAAAAGAGAGATGAGGACTCTGCATTTGCAACATAGTTTCGTCAGACTTCTCACTTGTACAGAAAAAATGCAAATTCTGCTCACCTCAGGCCTACAGTCTAAGGCCAGTCACAATCGTGCAGAAATACCAGTGTTCCTGGCCCTGACCTGTGAGTGGAAATTGTAGTCTTTGGGCTCCTGTGGTCAGCAGTCCAACTGCAAGTCCTAACGATCAAGGAAGATAATCTCAGGGATATGTGTCTGCTCTACAGATTCAGAACCAGCACGGTTGTACCTCCTTAAAGTATCAACTTGCTCATCACTCCCCACCCCTGGGCACAGTCTTCCCTTGGTACAAATATGGAGAATCTCTGCATTTTTATAGCTGTCAGGTAGAAGTTATTAGAAATAGTAGAGTTCACCTAAAGGAAAAAAATGCAAGCTAATAGCTTTGCAATGCAATATTGTAAAAATATTATAAAAGTTAAAAAATATGAAAAAATATAGCACTCATGACCAAGCAGAACAGAAATTTAGAAATGATCAGATGAAATTATTTTCAACTCATGAGTACAGGGTAGATTTTTGTCAATAGATAATATTGGGTCAAGTATTTGGAAACAAAAAAGAAACATAGATCCATTAAACAAATTAAACAATTGCTCCTAGGATACAGACTTAAATAGATATTCAAAGATTACCTGGAAATTCAGGGAAATTTTGTTATAAGGTGAAGAATGTGGAAAATTTCTCCCAAAATGACCATGAGATAAAAATAATGAAGGAAAAAAAACACCACTACTTTAAATAAATATATATTAAGACAAACCTGTCAAGATAATATGTCAAAGGATTCATAATCTCATTATAAAAAGAGATTATGATTCTATACCAATAAAAACAAGGAAAATGATGTTAACCAAAAATTCAAAAAATAAGACATACGAATGACTAAAATTTTTACACCTCTGAAAATGAATGACTGTACTATTTCACTTTTCACCCACAAATTGATGCTGGTGAGAAGAAATAGGTACTTTTATACACCACCAGTAGGAGTTGAGGTTGGTAACACCTTTCTGGAGGACATGTAGCCTTTACAAGTGGCGTATGTGTCAATTTGGCAATTTTACTTTCAGGAGTTTGTTAAGCAAATAATTACATCAGTGAGCAAATATATTAGCAAAAATAATTAGAGGCACAGAATTTTACTTAACTGAGAGAAAATAAAAACAACTTAATGTCCCTTAGGAGAAAATTTGATAAATTATTACAAATGGATATATTGAAATGCAGTATATGCAGTAAAACAATAAAAGAAGAAAGCTCAATATTTATTTTCATGGAAAGATATGCAGGCAATATTGGTAAGTGCAAAGGCAGATATTATAATAGTATGTATTTAATTATCCTACTTAAATTTTAAATAATTTAATATGCAATTAAACATGTTTAATAGATATATTACAATAATCATATCTCCTTTTATTGCTAAAACTGTGAAATAACATGTAATCAAATTAATTTTTTATAATACAAAAGATGTTTTTGTTATTATATTCATAAGTAGAGACTTGTAAAACAAGTTTATGTATGTATACAAAGAATAATGCTGGGAGATGCAAAAAGGTTTCATAGTTATTAGTTCTGTTTTTACAGATGATTATACTTTGTACTGTTATCATAGTAGGCATGTATTTCTTTAAAATTAGAAAATGTAAAGTTATAGAAAGGGAAATATTCAGGATGGTGCCTGTGGCTCAAAGGAGTAGGGCACTGGTTCAAACCCAGCCCTGGCCAAAAACTACAAAAAAATAAAATAAAAAAGGAAATATTCTTAAAACTCTTCAAAGCCTTTGTAGGTGAAACTAAGCAAAAAATCGCTTTAATATTTAGTGTCAGAAGAAAACTTTGCCTATCACAAAGAATTGGTTTCTGAGTATGAGAATCATTTAGGTCACCCACCTCAATCATTTCTAAAACTTGGTGGTTAATACCACATAGGGAGTAAAGACTCAGGGTAAGGAGCTTCCATTCGCCCCTGCCTGCCAAGAAGCTCCAAACTGAAGGGAATAAATATACGACTTACAGACTTGAACAAACTTGCATCAGGCTTCCACATTTTAAGCTGGTATTTTATCAAGCCTTTTGAGTTGTTTTGATCCCCATATTTGAATATGTGACTGTGGTTGTTTGTGTACTTTCCTCCCTTTCTATGTGGTCTTAGTTTTTTTTCTGTGTCAACTTTATTATCCTGACAGCAGTGTTCTCAACGGGTGGGTCACGACCCACAGGAACTGTATTAATGGGTCACAGCATTAGGAAGGTTGAGAACCAGTGTCTTATAGTATTAGGAGATACCTTAGATCTTTTTTTTTTCCTTTGAGACAGAGTCTATGTGGCCCTGGGTAGAGTGCCATGGCGTCACAGTTCACAGCAACCTCTAACTTGGGATTAAGTGATTCACTTGCCTTAGCCTCCTGAGTAGCTGGGACTACGGGTGCCC
>CAUYQV010113457.1:0-18934 GCA_963574575.1 Galagoides demidoff
CTAGCACCAGCCCAACCAACAAGGTCTGCTCCCCCTGTCAGATTCCAGAAGAAGATGACTTAACTATACATTTATATAATATAGTATTCCATTTATATTTGAATAAATGTAGATTGTTGTATTATACTTAATAAAAAAAAAATCCTCCTGAAAATAAGCCCTAGTGTGTCTTCTTGAGAAAAAATAAATATAAGACAGTGTCTTATTTGGGGGGAAACACAGTAGGCTGAATGAAGTGCTAGGCTCATGGGACCAGTAGCTGCCTGCAGCTCTTGAGAAAACACCCCAACTCCTTACCACAGCCTTTAGGGTACAGTGTCATCCAGACCTTCCTTCCCTCCCTGGCCTCACCCTTGCTCACCAAGCTCCAGGAATTCTCTGGAAAGGTGCCCGTTTCATGGTCTTTGCACATTTTTTCCCCCTTCCCTGTCTAACACAAAGTCATCCCTCAGAGCTTAACTTACAAAGAACCCTTTCTAAGCCCTTGAATTGAAACCAGATCTTCATTAACATCTCTCACCACATTCCTTATCTTTCCTTTCATAGAAAATATCCCAATTGATAATATTTCCATAATTATTTGTTTAAGTCTTGCCTTGATAGAGGGTTGAGGTCTGTGTAGCCATTGTTGTGTTGCCAGAGTCTCGTACTCAGCAATAGGAGATGATTAATACTAATAAGTATGTAAGAATGAGGAATCAAAGGTCAATGACTCATGAGGTTGGTGAGCTGGATACTTCCATCTACCTCTCCAGGTTCAGTCTCCTGCCCCCTCCTTCTGCCCTGTGCCCTATGACTTCTTCTGTGGACTGCCTCCCTGGGCTACTTGTCCTTGGCCTTCTTGTTGGGCTTAGCCAATGGGAGGTACCAGCAGAAGATCAGAGGGTGGAAGGAGGAAGAGATTGGATTATTGACTCACTAGGCTCTGACAAGTGCATCTGGCCACTGGACTATCCCTGAGAGAGAATGATTTCAGTTGTGGCCTATGGTCTATCTTAGGTGACTAGCTAAGCCTTGGGTACCTTCCTTTTCTGACTGTATTTTTTATTTTTATGAGGAGAGGGTTTTGGATTGTGTAGTTCTTTGATTTTTGGCTTTTGCCACCCATATAGCAGCGAATCCATTCTGTAATTTGTCACCTTTGGTGAGGTTTAGCTAAGGAGCTTTTGGATAGTCTGGTAGGTCCTATCATCCATGCTCACCTGGCTGCAGCCACAGGTTAGTCCAGGAATCCAGGGAAACGTTATCACCCGACTGGCTAGTGGCGTTTCATCTGGTCAACTTCCACCCCAGAAGGCAGAGCTAGAAAGAAGGGGAAGGTTATAGTTCCTTCAGGCAAGAAGTAATTCTTGTTTGCAGATCGTTAGGTTCTGTTCTAAAAGCAAAAACAAGTCATGACCACCCTTACCTTCCAGGGTAGATTTACTCAATATAAGGGAAACTTTCCAAAGGGTACATTAGATGGAAAATAAAATAAGGTTTTGTTAGGGGGAGTGAGTTCCCTGCCTCACTTGAATGACACTGCAACTCAAGTTGAAGTAGGCAGAAGTCAGGTGAGGTGATCTACTTTCAAAGTCATTTTCAAATCTTGGAGCCTACAAGAAATTTGGAAAACTGCAATGTGGAGAGAGGATGCCTTTCTGTTCAATGAAAAGACATCCCAAAGGAGTACATCATTTAAACATGGTTTTTAAAGAGAATAAGTGGTAACCTAAGAGGTAACGAACAATGCCAAGGTGATGAGAAATAAGATGAACAAACATCTAGGAAACACGGTCTCAAGGTCAGGCATTGAGGGCCATAGGAGACAGCTGAGTATGGGAAAGGAATTACATAGTGGTGGAGCAAATGCATCCTCAGATAAATGGGAATGATCAAATCCAAGCTTGTAGTTCTATAAAACACTCAAGAAATAGAGTGTCTTGTTGAATTCCCGTTTTACAGCTGAGACAACAGAAAACCAAGGGTGAAATGGAAGAGTAGGGCCTTGATCTCAGCTCTCCACTTCCTACTGTGGTCTCTCCTCTGTCAGGTCTCAGTTTGTTGATCTGTCAAATGGATGGAATCTAGGCTGATCTAGGAAACTTGAACCTGTACCAAGCTGATCTCGAAGAGGGCTGAGTAACCCTGTTATATAGCTACTGGTTGTCAAGGGTTGAGAGAAGCCAAGGGAGGCACAGGGGGTGCTCCCTGGAAGTCCAGAGCCTGCCTGGTCTAATCCACAGGGTGATCCACGACAGCCCAGCTGGGCTCCAGGCTGCCACCCGCGAGTGCTCATTCACATCCACCTACCTGTCCATAGCAGCCATGCCAGCTCCGTTTCCCTCTCCTCTCCGGGGCACTGAGAAGGCCCAAGGCTCTGCCAGCTGTTCGCTATGGGAAGGGAGTGAAGGGCAGCACCTGTGAGAAAACTCACTTGTTGACCACATGGTTGGCAGGTGGTAGGTGGTAGGGTCAGGGCCTAGGTGAGCTCTGCCAGCTGGCTCAGCAACTGCCCAGGAGGTGGGGGGAGGCTTCCTTTACTCACATCTGAAACCTATTTGTCCCTGCACTTCATGCTTCTGTATCTGTCCCCGATCCTCATTCTCCCTGCCTCCTGCAGCTGCCATCACCTCTTTCTAGGCCACTGCATCTCCCCATCCAGGTCAGCCTCCCCGCACTTCCTCCTAGCTTAACCCGAGGTGGCTCCTCATTGCTCAGGGATGCATGATTCTGGGTTGGTTTACTCATCCATGTTCATTTTTATGTGGCTACAGTGTGCTGGACACTCTTTCAGCCTTGAGGGTACAACAGTGAACAAAACATGCTCCTTCCCTGCCTTCCTGGGACGGATGGTCCCATGGGGCACAGGCAGTGATTACCTACAAATAGGTAATTACAAATGATCAAGAGCACCAAGAATGAAAAGCACGTGAGGAGGGCTTATATGGGCTACCACTTAATTTGGACTTTAACAGAATAACTCTGTGGAGAGGGGTCAGAATTTATGTGCAGTCCCAGCTCCTAAGCTGGGCATGCAAGGGTGGCATCTTAGTCTGTTTGTGCTGCTATAATGAAGTACCTGAGGGTGGGTATATTGTTTGGCCATGTATAATGCATACTTTTTTCCCAATTTTTGAGGGAAAAATAAAGATGCTCATTATACATAGGTAGGAAGAATACTGTATCTATATAAATATTTTAAATTCTTTTATTTATGCTTATGCATTAAAAATGTAACTCCAGAAAGCAATGATGATTTCTATATGCAAAATAATACCCTGGAATATGGTCCCTGGTTTTGTTGAATTTATGATGAACTAGCAATGAAAGCCTTTTTGGCCAGTGAAGAGCTTGTATTTCTCTTCATATACTTTAGGCAGGACCTAGCAATGTAGCTAATATTTTTATAAAATTTCTTTATAATATTTAAAAAAAAACAACTACCTAAATATAAACAAATAAAAATTTGAATTAAAAATTGAAAGTTTTTGGTGAAAGTTTGGGACAAAAACATAAGTGCACATTTCTATCCTGTTATAAAGAATAGAAATTTATTTCTTACAGTTCTGGAGGCTGGAAGACCATGATCAAAGATTTGGTGTCTCGTGAGAGCTGCTCATGGCTTCCAAAATGATCCCTTCTTGCTGCGTCCTCACGTAGTGAAAGGGGACAACCAAGGATCAATGTCATGTCCTAATAGGAAAGAAGAGATGGAAAGGCCAGGCAGCTCTCCAAAGCCTCTTTCATAAGGGCATTGATCCCATTCACAAGGGAAGAGCACACTCATGGTTTAATCATTTCCCCCAAAGCTCCACCTCTCAATACCACCACGAGGGGGATGAAATTTTGGCATGAATTTTGAAGGGACACAAACATTCAAACAATAGGTGGACACTGCTGTGGGTTGAATTGTGTCCCTCCATAAAGATTCGTTGGAGTCTTAACCCCCAGTATCTCTGAAAGCATGACAGTGTTTGGAGGTAGGGTCTTTACAGAGGCTATCAAGTTAAGATGAGGTTATTAGGATAGGTCCTAATCTAATACAATGGGCATCCTTATAAAAAGGAGAAATTTGGCCTGGCACAGTGGCTCACGTCTGTAATCCTAGCACTCTGGGAGGCCAAGGAAGGTGGATTGCTTGTGCTCAGGAGTTTGAGACCAGCCAGAGCAAGAGTGAGACCTGTTTCTACAAATAGTTGGGTATTGTGGTGGGTGCCTATAGTCTCAGCTACTTGGGAAGCTAAGGCAGGAGAATCACTTGAGCCTAACAGTTTGAGGTTGCTGTGAGCTATGACATTACAGCACTCTACAGAGGGTGAGAAAGTGATACTCTGTCTTAAAAAAAAATTTGGACACAGACACACACATACACGGGTGAATACCTCATGAATATGAGAGGAGAGATGGCCAAGGAATGTCAAGGATTACCAGGATATATCAGACTTACAGTGAGGCTCCCTCACAACCCTCAGAAAGAACCAACAGTGATGTCTATTGACATCATCATCTCTGACTTCTGGCCTCCAGAATTTTGAGACAGGAAATTTCGGGTGTTTAGGCCCCTTGGCTTGTGGTACTTTGTTACAGCAGCCCCACAAACTAAGAGCTGCCATCTGGCCTCTGCTCAGCTTCATTTCTGCCACTCCCTTGATGCCTTCTCAGCTGATAATAGACTATACTGAAGGGCTCACAATTCTGGAAAGAGGCTGCTTTTCTCTTCTTCTGAGTTTTTGCCAGGGATGTCCCCAGCTCATTTCTCCCAGCTCCTCCCCAGCACATCTACCCCTTCCTTCCAGGTCCCAGGGCAAACTCCTCTGTTCTCAAAGTTGCGACACTAGATAGCTCTTCCACATTTGTGGTTCCAGATCATACTGTCCAAGATTTCTCAGACCTACGTGGATATGTGAACTTTGTTTTTTAAAAAAATTCTCAAGACCTCCTGAAATATTCCTATTGATCTTGTTTTATTAAGCATCAATTCAAAAGACAAAAATTTTATGGCAAATTATCATAACAAAGAGAAAGTTTTATTTGGATAACTTGTAATAGAAGATCAGAGAAATGAAAACACAAAATTAATAATTTCTCAGCGAAGGGTACGCAGGGGAGCCCTGGGAGCTGAAAACTCTTGGATGGTGGGAGATGGTCACCTGCTTGCACACAGCAATCACCTGTGGGCTTTTAAAAATAGTCTGTGGCTTATAATTGCTTTTAAATCAGTCAGGACAGGGTGTGGAAGTAGGTCAGCAAAATGTTCCTGGAAGTAGATCACCCTCTCCCCAGAGAACCCCAGATTCCCCATCTCCCCAAGTTAGGGTGTTTGGGCTGTGGATCTTGGACTCCGCTGGCATCAGGAAGTAGATCCAGACAACCACACTGATGGTAGTCAAGGTCCACAGAACCTGCTGTTCTTTGCCTTTTGGGGTTTCCCTTAGCCTTTTGTTAAAGCTCCTGGGTGATTCTGGTTTGCCATCAGGATGGAGAACATCTGGCCTTTCTTGATTGTGATTTGACTTTGTATGCAGGCCGTGGAGCTGGTGCATGTAAAGCCAACCTTACCAAGCAATGCTGCCTCACAGGGACCCCAAAGCTCTGCGTGACTACTGCCCTCTGGTGACTCTGGGGTCTGTGGCCAGACTATGACCACACTCCTTAGGTTGATTCTTTCACCTTACAGCACACTGACTTTAGGATAGAGCCTTACATTCCCATGGTGCTCTTGATTCTCTTTTTAGATCTTTAAGACTATAGATAGCACAGGAAGGCAGGGCTCAACTCTTGCTTTTATTTTACCTATGAAAAAGCTCTAGTCCAGAGAGGTGGAAAACTCTTTCTTGCCCCAACTGGCCTGGCTTCACTGGAATCCTGAGTGTTGGCTCAGTGCCCTCTTCTTTTGCTTCTAACCAGCCTCGATGTCCATCTGAGCTTTATGTTAATAAACTGTATTCACATAGCATATTTTCATTGCCCCAAAGGCTCTATCCATTTGCACCTGAAGAATGCGTTACTTTTGTTATTTCAAAACAAAATAAAAAATTAATCAAATTGGTTCTATGAAGCCCCTTAAATCTAGAAACTTGATCATATTTGGCTAGGGCCAAAAAGATATAGCAGGCCTACCCTAGACTAACCCCAGAGAGTCCCAGACTCATGTCCCCAAGTTAGTGTGTTTGGGCCATGGACCTATGGGGGTAAGCTTGGACTCCCCAGGGCATCAGGAAGTGGACGCCAAACAGCCACACTGATGGGTAGTCAAGGGCCACTGTCTTGGAACCTGGTGTTCTTTGCCTTCCTGGGAGTTTTCTCCAACTGCATATATGATAGAAGGACACAGGTTCCAGGACAGGAATGTGGGGATGTGGGAGAATGAGTTGCCTCTGCTCTCACTCAGGTCTCCATCCACTGCCTCCCCTGCCTGTGCAGCTTGTGGGCATCTCTGCCTGTGTAGTCAGGACCCAGGTCACTCCAAGGCTCAGCGAAGTGCCTTGGTTAAGTGCTTATGGTGTGGCCAGTAGCCGAGAGGAGCCTTCCCACTGGCTTCCTCCCTCCATGGCTGTGTGCTCTTCTCACTTTTCTCCCCATTTTAACTCATTTCCCCCCAATCATCATCCATGCCTATCAGGGGAGTCCAGTGAGACAGGCTGTCCTTGAGCAGAGCGCAGAGTTCCCACCCACTGCCAACCAGCCACCCTCCTCCATTACACTGAGGTTCCATCCACTACCCTTAGAACGCCCTCATCACCGCTTGCCTGGATATCCTCACAGGCAGGGGCCACCTCCTCCTAGCTGGCCTCGCGGCCTGCAGTTTCTGTAGGATACCTTTCTTCAACCCAGGCCTAAGCCCACCGCCTCTGCGGAGCCTTTCCATCTTGCTCCTCCCCTCTTCTGAGACACCCTGTCTCAGGACTCACCTTGTTTTTTGCACCTAGAAGGCGCATGGTTGTGTTTACTCAGGAGTAGGCAGCTCTCACTACCGGAGGGGGCAGAACTGGTGTCTTCTGCTTTCCACCCTCCCCAGTGCCTGGCACAGGGATGGGCACAGAGCTGTGTTTGATGCTGCAGAATCTGCCTGGCATTGATTGAGCTCTTTGCAACACGTTGCAGCCTCGCCTGAGTGTGGTGAAACTGTGACAGAGGGCCTCAGCTGGGCTCGGTTCTCTGTCATTCGCTGCCCCCCACCCCAAGGCACTGCGTGTCCCCTGCTGCCATCATCTTTATCACCCTCATCATCACCTGTCTACTGAGCACTTGCCCCTTGGCTCCTCCTGGGAGGCTCTTTCTCACAGTCGCTCCTTCCGACCTTGCCACAGCACCGTATCCAAGGGGCGATGGGAGGATCCCACTCACATTCGGGTTTGATGTGGCACCGATGGTCAGAAAGAGAAGCCAGGCACCGGAACTGCAGGGGGGACTGGTGACACAGGGGAGACCCTCTGGGAAGGTGGGACCTTCCCGGATGACCTCAGCACAGGCTGGGCCACTTTCAAGAACGCCAGGGCCTCCCAGGATCTGGGTGGGTGGGGCCATGGTGATGCCTGATTGGTGTGTGTGAGGAGGGGCTCCTAGGAGCCCCAGATGATTGGCTGACAGAAAAGGCTGCCTTCTCAGGACCCGCTCTGTGCATTCCTCAGAACTCCCTGCTGCCCCTGGGGACCCAGAGTCCTTTGTGGGCTGCCGGCCGGCCGGCCGGAGGCTGTTCCCTGTGGGAGAGTCGGAGCTGGAGGCCTGTCAGTGCCCTTTGTAGGTGCTGACTACAGGCTCTGCATACCTCATTGACGGCCAGGGTCACCCAGCGGTCCCATCACCACCAAATCTGCCCTTACAGAGAGGCCCGGCCATCCCTGGACATTTCCCTGATCCCTCAAGGTAGTCAAGCTGAGCCAGGAGCCCTCCATCCTCATGGGAACTCCAAGTCACTCTGAATGTGAACAGCTACCTGCCCTCTCTGGGCCTCAGTTTCCCCCGTCAGATGAGGGGCGGGGCTACAGGTTGGCAAAGCTCTAGATCTGCTGCTGATTGTCACCTTCTCGGGTAAAGAGAAGACAGGGGCACGGGGACCAAGGACGCTGGGGAGAAATGTTGTGTGATGGGACGTCAGTGGCCAGAAACCCAACTATATGGACATGCTCATCAAATTTTTAAATGTTCGAGTCCCACTTGTCCCCACAGCCGGCAGCCGACGCCAGTGATAGACGATTGAGTAGCAAGTGGATTTTATTGATGTGAACCCAGCAAAACCTCCCAGCCTGGAGTCTAGCAGGGAGTGAGAGTGAGCAGCACGTCTTCTCTCACCGTGTCTTCACTGCAGAAGTTGTACCTGCAGAGAAAAATGAGTGCTTGTTAAGAGTCTGGGTATCCTTAGCCAAAGCCCTGGTGAGTGGAGTTGTTAAACAAAGCTAATTGCTGATGCGCAGTTCAAAAGGAATGGGGGAGAGCACTCAGCTGTGGCTGAAGCCAGTTCCTGGAGACTCCAGTAGCATCAGGGCTTGAAGTCTGAGAGGCCCAGCCTTGCTGGGGCGGGTTTCCATTATAACACAAATCTCTGCAAACACCCTTAGGCCCAAACCAGCAAAGATACCAAGATACATACTCTGTCTCCTCCTCTCCCTTCTGCACGGTGATCTTGGCTGCACCCACTTTGGGGAAGGTTGGATTTACCACGTTGTTGTTCCAAAGAAACTTGACTTTCTCAATTGTTCCAACATCAAGCTTTGCATCAAACTCATTGGAATGTGTTGTGCCTGGTTTGATGATCCCCCTTGAAACAAAGAAACAGAAACATCCTGTTCTTAAAAATGACTTTTAAGTGATCAATAATATCCATGCTTTTTTCTACTGTAGATGAACAGGACTATTCTTTGTTTTTCAAATGTAAGTTAATTTTTCCTCAAAAGTTTCTTATAGAAAATAATATAAATCCTTCATATTACATGTATTTTGTACTTCTTTCTGGAGGAATTATTTGTACAAAAACAAGTCATTTTGCCATGTAGTTTAACACCACAAATACGTGTTATTAGGCTAGTCAGAAAATAGGATATCTCGGGTAATATTAGATTTATTTATTTATTCATTTATTTTTGAGGAAGGGTCTTACTCTGTTGTGAAGGCTAGAGAGGAGGGACATTGTCATAGCTCCCTGCAACCTCCAGGTCCTGGACACAGGTGAACCTCCTGCCTCAGCATTGTGAGTAGCTGGGACCACAGGTGCCCGCCAACATGCCCAGCTAATTTTTATAATATTTTTTAGGGCGACAGGGTCTCACTATGTAGCTCAGGCTGGTCTTGAATTCCAGGGCTCAAGCTATCCTCCAGACTCAAGCTCCCAAAGAGTACGGTATAGATGTGAGCCACTGTGCCCAGCCTAGATGAATTTTTTTAAATATGATTTATCAAGAGAGAAAGAACTAAATACCTAAGTTTATGATAGAGAAGAGAAAGCTTACTAGCAGAAGTCTGCAACTGAGTACATAGGTAAATATAGTCATCCATACTTAAGGACAGGGATATTTTCTGAGAAATGTGTCCTTAGGTAATGCTGTTACATGGACACCAGGGAGTGGATTTACACAAGCCTGTATGGTATAGCAGCAGTCTATTACTCCTAGGCCATAAACCTGTACAGCATGTTACTATAGTCAATACTGTAGGCAATTGTAATGCAGCAGCAAATGTTAGTGTATCTGAATATATCTAAAGATAGGAAATGCACAGTAAAAACATCATGTCATAATCTATGAGACAACCATTGTGTATGTGGTCTGTTTTGTAGACTAGGATGTTATGAGGACATGATTGTAATTTAAAATCCATTGATAGGTAAAGAGATGACAAGTGTTCAAGTTGAGTGTATGGTTTGAAGGCTGCGTATATCATCAAATGAGACGGAACACTAACACAGAACATTACCTGAACACCTCATACTGGTGAGTGTTTCCTTTATCTCCAAACAAAGCAACTTTGACCTGCCCTGTGGCTGTTCTTCCAGACAATGTTATGGAAACCCCGTATCTCCAGCCTGTGCAGAGGATAGAAGAGTTAGATGTATTCACACGCAAAATAGGTCACCCGAATCCCAGATGTCTCTCTCCTTCACTTACACTGAGCCATCAAGTATAAGAAACGCTACTTATTAATCTGTGATTCAAAGGAAGCCTCAGTGGGAAGTTCATATTCAGCGGCAGCCATCCCCATTGGTCTGCACTGCCCAGAAAGGGGGTCACTAGCCACATGTGGCTGCTCACATTTAAATCCAATAAAATTAAAAATTGAGGGTTTTAGGTATATTAGCTGCAATGCAGGTGCTGAATCACCACAGGAGGAAATGGGCACTGTGTGGGACAGCACGGGACATGCAGGAAGTCTGCTGGGCAGCTCTGCTCCAGAACGGCAGTGCTATGAGTTAGTGTGAAAAGAGAAGGCTTGTCCTGCATCAGGGCAGGAGGCTCAGAGTGCAGTCTGGTGAGCACCTCCAGGGCAGGGGCTGGGTCTCATCTCTGAGTAGATACGTGGACGGTTATCTTTTAGACCCCCCCCTGGAGTGCTGTCCAGGGCTAGATCCACACTCACCCATCCATCCCCCAAAACATACAAGTACATAAACCTATACAAACCCACACACCTATAATCACACACTCACATACACAAAAAGGCCCACATATAAACCCATACATCTACAGACATTCATATACATAAATCTACAAAGTCACACACAGAAACACACGTGTGTACACATACAAACGCATGCACACCCTCTTTGCCACGTTGTATTCATCTTTCATATCCTCAGAGACATTGCCCCTGACCCTCCCTCTGGTCAAGGCCAGGTCACCTGTCCATAGTGCAGCAGCCCACCAAGCCCACAGCACCGTGGCTGCCTGCTTGTTCTGTTTTCTCTGCTGGTGTGTGAATGTTATGAGTAGAGTGTTCTGCTCATTCCTGAATCCACAGTGTCTGAGGCCCATAGATAAATGTGGTTGAGGAATGAATACATGTTTTTTAAATGTTTAATTTGTTGTTAAAACATGGGCATATGTTTGATGCATCACTATATTAGTTGAAGGATTGATAGCCAGTATCTTCTTAATACACATACACACATAGTAATACATAGATAACATCTCTTAAAATGTGTATACATTTTTGGGGCACCCTCTGTATATAGAGTGATGAAAACATTCTGTACCTTGAGTTGGAGGGTTGCACAACCATTTACTTGTCAAAAGTCATGGAACTATACACTAAAAAGGGTGAATTTTGCTGAATGCACATTATACTTCAATAAATCTGACCTTAAAAATTGTATGAGACATGTATTATATTTTTATATTTATATAAAAACATAGCTCCTGTTTTTACTGGGTCACATACTATAGAAATGTCATAGAGAAGTTTGCTACAAAGTGGTTCAAATACGCCTACTCTCCACCCTATGTCCTAGTCCATTCAGCCGGTTTTGTAGAGAAATCACAAGCCTCCCACCTCGAATCTCACCCCTGCTCCACCAGAGAGGCAGTCCCTGGGCACCAGGAATGTATAGACAGAGCAGGGAAAATGGAGAATGGAACTGAGCTTTATAAGGGGCACAGCCCAGGAAAGAGCTGACATAAATACATATCTCCTGAGTGAAGAGAAGAACAGATACGTCTGACACAATCTTAAAAGGAACAATAGATTGTGAAGTGGCAAAAATTCAGGGTAGCTGGTCACAAGGACATTGCAAATTGCCACAATCCCATTAATTATACTATTTCCTTCTACTCATCTTATGCCACAGAAATAAAATGGAAGAGAAGTAGACTCTAAATCCTCGGTTGAGTTGTAAGTGGGATTCTGTGGGAAGCCCTTCATTTGTCGCAGAACCTGTATTTTCTTTACCTGGGCAGGTAGTCAAAGTACAACTTACGAGCAAAACTGCTGGCATCTCCCGTGTTCAAGAAGAATTTCTGTTCCTCCCCAGTTGTCTTGCCGGCAAACTTATCAGCATAGTGACCCATCTGGGGGCACCCTTGGTCTGGACATGGGAAGCACTTATTCTAATGTGGAGAGTTAGAGGAGACAATAGGTTGATTCATTGTTTTATGACTGACCCACGTGGGGGAGAAGACATTCAATTTTCCTATAGCCTGAGCATTCTCATTTGTAACAGCAAGGGGGCAGGACCAGGTGAGCGCTAAGTTGGAAAAGGTTCCCACTTAGGGAACAGGGAACAGGTTCCCAACCTTTATGATAACACATCAGAATTATTTGGGAAGCTTTAAAAACACTGATGCTCAGGACGCAGCTTAGATAGCGTATACCTTCCACTGAGTGGTGTGCTGATGCGTGACCGGTGGCTCGTTCTCTGGGACAAAAAACCCTGATCCTAGTATTTACCAATTTTCATGTAAATCCGCTGACCATGGCCGGTTTCAGACACCAGTATGATGGTGCTGAACATGGAGTTGGGAAGGGATGCTCACGCTGACTCCTAAGAGCCAGAATAGGCAGGCTCCAGCCTTTTGTTTCTGGGGTGCGGCGAACCCTTGTTGTCAGCCTGGCACATGGGAGCCGGCATCCTCCCTGGCTTCTCTCTGGGCAGTGAGCTCTTCTCTTATACATTCTTCTGTTCCAGCTCGGCCCTTGTCAGAAGAATGCACTGTTCTTTTTCTAAATTCTATCATCTCTAAGCCAGATGCAAATGTTGCCTCCGAAGGACACCTTTCTAGATCATCAGATTGACAGCTCTTTTCTCTGGTTTCCCAGAGTTTTTCTCTCCCATGAGACTAATCTCACCCAGAATTTTAACCACCTCCTGCCTCAAACACCCCACAGGACCATGAACTCCGAGGGAGAATCCAAGGCACATAGTGACAAGGCATGGCAAGTCCCAAGCACAGCAGGACAAGGGCCCCGCAGTGGGGCAGTGCCCGTCACTCTAGTCGGGATGGTCGCTTACAGCCTGGAAGGACTTGTAGGAAGCACAGGGGTATGCCGTGAACCCGTCTGGGTTGAGGATGCTCTCTGAGTAATACTTGTAGCTTCTCAGGTGATTGCAAGCCACAAAGTCCCGGGTTCCTGGGGAAACAAATGAAGAAGTCTGCAGAGGCGGTTGGGAGTGCTAGGAGAGCTCCTTTGCCTCTGTCTCCAGCCTGGGGCTATATTTTCAGAAATTTAAGGTAAGTCCAAAATCTAGCCACAATAATGCCAATTAGCATACAGAGTGTGCTATCTGTGTTCTGGGCACTGTTTTGATCACTTTGCATGTACTGTCCATGTTATCCTCACCTTTCCTCAGTGGTGGGTACCGTAGGGTCCCCACTCACATCCATACATTACCACACAATCCATATTTTGCAGGACAGTCTGCAGGCGACAGCCTCGATTTACAGCTCATAGCTAGTAAGTGGGAGAGCTGGTATTTAAGCCCAACCCTATCCCTCTAACCTCTGTGCCATCTCGTGTCATAGGTACCAGGCTGGATGTCCTCAAAGACATGACCAGATGTGATATGACCTCCCAGATATGACAAAGCCAGTATGAGGACATTTTCATGCTGCATTTGTGCAGGTAAAAAAGAGGACCATAACTTTAGATGACTTTGTCTGAGCATCATGTAGTGTCCTGATTTTCCTCTCAACCTTCCTTGGCTCCCAGCAATTCCTGCTGAGTGACAAATGTCACAGAACACCTTTCAGACCTGGTCAGAAATTGTTTGGTCATTACTGGTGGAGAGTTTAGGCCACTCTCTCCAGGCAAACCCTCATAAAAAACAAAAATGCATCTGTCCTCATTCTTAATATTTGCTTTGATGACATCTAAGTCATTTTGATGAAATTCAATAAAAATCATTACTCATTAGAAAAACCCCCGAAGGCTTTTAACCTGTGTGGTGCCACATGAGAAGTTCGGTATAAAATTTCACCTGTCCATAGTCCTTTTGACCTCATTAGCTACAGAGTCAGAGTGTAGCTGAGTGTAGCCTTTATTTCTAGCTGTGCTAGATCAAAAATAAAGAATACCTACCTCTAATAGCAGAATCCACTCCAACCTTCCTTCCCCGGAGTGTCCCTCATTCCTACTCAGCCCAGGTGAGCAATGGCTTTGCCATGGAAACCACTGGGGAGATTCTCATTCTGACGACTGAATTAGAGCTAATTACGTAAGTTTGAACTGCACCATTGACTCCTAAGGAGAATTTGCTGAACAATTCTCTTAGTTATAGTTAGGATGTTTACTCTTGGCATTTCCTTTCTCTATTAGTTAACTCCCAATTGATTGTTAGAGTTATAGCTTTAAGCAACAGTTTTATAATTCTTTTAGGACATCAACAGAAATGTTTTAAGGAAGTACAAAATCAGTAGAGCTGAGATACAACAAATGATATGTAGGTACATTTTTCAGAAGTAATGTCCAGAGGGGGGATTGTGTATTTTTAAGAGAGATGTGCTGTCAATCCTGAGATTTGCTCTGGACATGTGCTGCTCACTCCAGGGAAGTGATGCCCTCCCTGGCCCCTTTATTCCTCTTACCCCCACCATGGCTGTACCTGCCCAGATGCCATCCAGGTCCACGATCTGTGACAGGGCATTCTTCTTGCATCCTGGCATGTTCTCTCCTCCATTGGGGAAGAAGTCAAGGTGACCCACCAGTTGGTTTGTTCCAAAACCTGAAGTGTTTGAACCAGTAATGAGCCTTTTGTCATGTAGGGCTCTTGTGGTTAAAACAATTTCATGTGATTGAAGCTGGAGCACCATAAATCTCACCCAAGGATGGAATCAGGGGAGCTGCATCCGTGTGAATCACATCAACAAAGTTAGCATCAGAGGGGTCAAGTCGCACCTCTTCAGCAGTGCCCTCAAAATTCGCTTCTACGGGATCCAGTCCTAAAAGAGATGGTCAGCACTTCAGCACAATAGACCTGACTGTAGGTGTTAGCAGGATGAGGGGGTACAGTTGCTGAGGCTTTGCACTGCCAAACACAAGGGGTGCCATGCCCTGGAGTTGTACAGTGCCACGGTCCTGGGTGCTGAATATGAGGCCCTGAAGTCTCAATGTAGCTCGTTGCAAGAGGGCCCCACCGGCATGGATAGAAGAAGGCAGATGAGTCAAGGAATTGAGACTTTGTTTGAGCAAGGATTTTTTTCCACATCAGATTCTACCATTTTTCTTGTATATCTGTCTTCTTCAGCATCCCTTTTCTCTTTCCAAGTTAGAAGAAAAAAGAGGGAAGCATAGTATGGTAGCATCATTAAGAGCACAGAATCTGGTGTTAGGGTATCTGGTTTCAAATCCCTACTCAGCTACATTTGGGGCAAGTTGCAAGACCTTGAGAAAGTCACTCAACCTTTTTTGTGCCTCAGTTTCCCTACTTTATAAAATAGGCCAATAATAGCATCTGTTTTATATGGTTGGTATAGATTAAATGAGTTAATATGTAGCACTTAGCACAGTGCCTGGCATCTAATCATGGGTGGGTAAATAAAATATTATTTTTTGACTATATTTCTTTGGCAAAATTCTTGGATTTGTCAATAGGTTTTTGACGATTTAGTCAGAGCAGCTGAAAAAGTATGGATATGAATGTAGTTATCTGCTGAAAATAAAGGGGAGGTTTCACACAAAGATAGAGTTGCGTGAGCCAAACATCAGCAAAGTCACGTCTGGATCTCAGTTCCACCACTGGTTGTGTGACTGGGCAAGCTGTTTGCTCTCCTGAGCCTGTTTATTTTGTTCTGAGAATTAAATGAGAACACATAAAGCACTCTGTGCAGTATTTGGGATAAGCAGGCACTTAATCTATGCTTACTATAATTTTTAAAATATATTTTATAAGTATAAATGGTTGTTGTTATAATTCACATGTTTTACCTAAGTTAAAAGGATGCTTTTGGCCATAATTATGATTAGGTCCCTTTTACCAGCAGAGGCAGTGGGAAACTCTTCAGGTTCTGTTCTGCTCTTGATTTCAAGAGAAGGGGAAAGAAGTGACAATATAGCCCCCTCTTGATTATGTTTTGTTCACATCCGTGCTAGCCTTACTCTGCATTTTCCTGGGTGCCCTGTCCTGGTGAGTTACCTACAGGACCAGAAAACTTGGACCTAGGGTCGCAGGACCAGGACAGAGATGGAAAAAGCAAAGGGAGACAAAGCCACCTCCCTTGCCATAATGGCTCATGAGCTCCCTGGGGGCTTCCTGAAATGTTCTGTACAGGCTCCACCCAGCTCTGCCATGGCTAAAGGGGAGTCTTATTTGGGGCAGCTCTAAACTGAGTGGCTTTCTTGTGACCTCGTTCTGGGGTTACTGGGGACAAAACATGGGGCTCTGTCTCTGGGGCCTTACCAGTAATCCTGGCCAGGCCTGGAGTCCTGCTCCCTGCCTCTCCAGCCACATGGGCTCCCAGGCTGTGGCCAATGAGGTGGACGTTGGAAGGTGAGTAGTTGTAGTCTTTCTGTAGAGGGAAGATTGAATTTTCAGGACATTTTTGTGCTGGGCTTTTTGTAGCATGCCCACCTGACAATATTACTCCTCTGCTGAGAAACTTCCTAGCCTCCCACTGCCCTCTGGACCAAACACAAGATCATTATGAGGGCCTCAGAACTTTCTCAGCTCATCATCTACTTTTCTAGATGCTTCTGTAGCCCAACCCTTTGTTAAATTTTCAGGTCCTCAAATATGTCTCCCACCTCTGGGTCTGGTATGTCCTCTTCCTCCCATCGTTGTCCACCCCTCAAGCTATTGCCTAGCTGACATCAACACAGCTTGTCCGCCAGCTCTCAACTTGGATGTCTCTTCCTGGGGAGATCTCCCCAGTCACCCCCACCAGTGTGGATTAGCTGCTATGTGTTCCCATAAAGCCTGTGCTCTCCCCAGCAGAGTCCTCTGACAGATCACACAGTGGTCTTTGCAGCTCTTCACTGCAAGCTCCTTGAGAGCCTGGGATCTCATCTACTCCCATTCTTGGACACCAAAAATACTGGTGAATAAATAAATCACCATGCTCCAAAAATACTGGTGAATAAATAAATCAAATAGAACATGTTTGCACATGTTCTCAAGAGATGTCTGCACATGGACACCTCATTTATGGGCCTATAGTGCCTCTTGTACAAACACGGTGAGTTCTGATTGCTGCAGGGGCACAGAAGTTGGTTCTCTTGTGGATCTTTCAACTAAAACACAGAGATGGCTGGGACCTTTAGAAAACAGTCCCATGAATTATTGACCTTAAGAATTAGCTAAAATGAAAGACTGGGGTAGGAAAAAACAAACAAAACCATTGTGGCAAAAGAAATTCCCTAACATCAACAGAACCCACATCAACAGGCTGGCAGAGTTGGCCATGCTGATTGCACATACTGCTCTCTGGCTGCAGTTGGCTGTCCCTAGCAATGCCGTGTTTTGGCCCAAACAGCTCACCTGATGTCATGGGTGGTCCCTGAGTCTAGATGGTATGGGCCCAAAAGACAACTATTCTATTCACCTGCTCTATTTTTTTTTGCAAACTAATTAAGCTTCTTGGGACTCCATTTCTTTATTTATAAATTAAAGATGATAATAAAAGCCCTCCCCTAAGTGTTAGCAATTATTACTTTCTCTTCTACTGGTGTGTCATTATTAAGGCAAATTGCAGTTTTAGAAGTAAGATTTTGAAAGAAATATTTATTCTTTCTAATCTTCTTTAATCCACAATTCCCAGCTTCATTTACCCAACACAGACCCGTAGCTTCCCTCCTCACAGGGCCCAGCTGGCTGACTTACCGAGAGGATGCTGAGCATCTGGGCCACCTGGGCACCCACCACGCGCACGTTGTTGGCAGCCTGTGAGTAGGTGGTTTGCGAGCCCTTCTTCCAGTCCACACAGATGCAGTTCACCTCCTCCACCTTGAACATGTTCTGGTATTGGGGAGATACCAGGATGTTATTATGAGATCTCAGAAACCCAATCCAGCCAGGGATGAGAAATGGCGCTTCCCTCTTCTCCTAACCGGGGCACTGAGATAAACTCTACTTTTTTATGGGAATCCTGTTGTCAGGAGTTATCCTTCTGGGAAAATGCTATGATAAAAGCAAATTGATTCCCTCTCTAGCTTGCAGATTAATTAAAACCTGGCCATTTTCTGGTTCTCTTTAACCAAATTCAATAAGGTTGATTAGGAGGGGAAAAAAAAACAACTGCATCATTAAAAGAGTCTTATTTTGAAAAGGAAAGACTTTGATTGTGATCTCTAATGGCCAATGTCTAAATGAACATGTGGATTTGACTGTGAGGTGTCCTTTTCACCTCTTGGCAATGCCCCCACCTGCTGGGCATGCACTGAACTTTAAAGTGGGGGTGGGGAGAACCTTCATTACTTTTTCAGACAGGATGACACAGTATTTCATTGAGGAAACATACACTGCAGATTTTTGAAAAATAGAACTGTACTGATTAAAAGAGATTGAGAAAGAAAAACATCCTCCTGGATGTCAAAGGAGCTGATATATCCCCAGGAGTTCTGCCAGGCAGTGCATAGGACCAGCTTGAGTTTAAAATGGTACTTTGAATTTAAAATCCACTTGGAATCACTTCATACATAGAATACTAATCTGTGTGATCACATACACAGAGACGCTGAGAGGTCTTTCCATGGGACTTTCTTTTTCTTTTTTTTTTTTAATTTCTTATAGCATAACTATGTACGTTATGCAATCATGGAGTACAGTGTACTGTTTTCATATACATTTTGAAATACTCTCATCAAACTGGTTAACATAAACTTCATGTCATTCTCTAAGTTATAGAGTTAAGACATTCATACTCTGCTAAAACTGTTTAAAGTTTTAAGGAATAAAACCTTTGTTTTGAGCATTATTCATCATTCATTTAGTCTTATAGAAAATATGGAGCTGAGCTGCTACTTAGGTCATTAAATAAACCTGTATAGTTGCTTCTATACAATGAGTCCATCATTAATCTTTCAAACATTTATT
>CAUYQV010113461.1:0-42421 GCA_963574575.1 Galagoides demidoff
TTTTCTAGAACTAGAATATAAATGTTTTGACACAACGACTAGGCAAATGACATGAAATCTATGTTAACCAGCTTGATGAAAGTATTTCAAATTGTATATGAAAACACTACACTGTACCCCATGTTTGCATTAATGTATACAACTATCATTTAATTAAAAAAAAAAAAGCAGGCCTGGTGACAGCACTCATGCTAACAGTCATGTGCCATTCCCTGCCAGCGACCTCGGCATCAGCACCTGGGCCAGATGAGAAGCCACTGTGGACGGGGATGGAAACCCACCAGCTGGGTCTTGCATCTCTCTCAGCACCTCTCTCAGAAGGGGCAACATTTCTTAGGGCAGAATATGTTCCTGTCTTTGGCAAATTATTCCTTCTACCTGAAATACCTTCTTCCCAAACCTTCTCAACATTCCCTTCCTGGAAAACTTGACTTTGAACACTAGTCTTTTATGTCATCTCCCCCAGGAAGCCCCAGATGCCCCTCAGAGTCTGGCTTGGCTGTCCACACCCTGGGCTCCCATAGTCCCTGGTATGTATCATGCTTTAAGTTAATGGTTTCTTTCTTTCTTTCTTTGCTTCTCCATGAAACCACTGGGCAACATCTGGATATATCTGGCAGCTCAGATGCTGGCACAAGCTGGGAGCCTGCTGGTGGAGGAGGAGGGTGGAAAGCAGGCACAATGTTGACAGCCACGTGTAGTTTCTACCCTAAGTGCCACAATGTGGATAAAAGGAGCGTCTTACAGCACAGCTCAGGTTCCTGTTCAACCCCCAGGAGGTTCAAGGGTGTCACCTGGGAAGAAGTGACTTCTAAGGGAGACCTTAGGAGGAGCTGTTGGGTGGGCTATAGTGAAGGAGCTGTGTGTTGGCTCACAGAAAGCGCTCTGCTCAGAGCCTTCCTTTGGTAAGCACAAGGTACATGAAAGCTACAACTCCTACTGCCCAGGCCAAAGGGAGAAGAAGGGCTATCCAGGCAGGAGTGACCTGCTGGAGGGAGGCAAGGTAGTTTAGGGCAGCTGGGAGTGAGGGGCATGGGGCGTTTGGAGAGAGGGGTCCATTCACCAGGTGCCAGGGAGGTAACAGAACCTAGTCTTGGCCTCAGCCTGAGGTCAACAATGAGATGGGAAGTGACACAACAGGGTTTGCATTGGAAGAAAAGAAGTGGGGGGGGGAGGATAGAGGGAGACAGGAGTTGATATTATGGAGAAAACAATGCAATCATATCTAAGGTGGTTTCTTCTCAGTACTCTGAAACTAAGAGAAGAGGTTGATACAAAGTCAAAATTGGGACTTTTCTCTTCTTAGCTTCACTGTTGCTACAATTAAATCAATATATACATTACCCAGCTGCTGCAACACACTGGCCTCTGGGGTTGCAATTTATACCAGCATCCCAGCATGACCTCAGATGCGTATCCCCTGGACAGGTCACTTAACTTCGGGGTTGCAGAGTGTTGACAGGGCTACTGATGATGCTTGGGGAATGCCCACTCAATCCTCAGTCAAGGACAATATGTATTTGTTATCCTAGGAGGACGGGCTCCTAGAAGCAACCCACCCATGCACATATCTCTGTCATTATTATCTGCTGTATGCACACGGTGGTGGGGACTCGAGGTTGAAGGAAAGCTGATGTAGTTGCAGCTCACACAGGACCCATAGCCCAGAACACAACCCCGTGATTACTGGGCATTTTTCAATACTATGTCTTTGGATCTAGCAAATAGTAAGTGCCCAATTACAGTTTGTTGAATCAAACTCATTGATTTGATCAATGAGTAACGGATGACAGATGAATCCTTTACACCAATAGAAATGTGATTACCTGCCGAAATGGAAATGCAGAAGGAAAGGAAGGAACAACCCATCTAGCCTGGGGAGAGGGTAGAGTGATGCTGGGACCAGAAGGAAGGATCAAAGGCCTCTGCAAGGGCAAGAGGTCAAGAGGGATTCCGGCGGCCTGAGAGGGGTGTCAGTGAGGCAGCAGAGCCTGGGGCCTGTTCTAGGAGCCCAAAGGAATCCAGTGTGGTCGTAACCAAAGAGGAGACAGGGAGGTTGGGTGAGGGGTATAGTGAGCAGATGCAGGCACAGCCCAAACTCGGAGCTGCAGAAAAATTCACTCCCAATGCGGAAGGCAGGTCATGGCCTTTCCAGGGAAACCTTATTAAGAATGCCTTGGAGAGCTTGACGCTATTGGGAAGTATATTAAATTGCAAAGTTCAGAACAACATTTTTAGAAAGTAATTTTGCAGTATGTAACAAGAAACTTAGACATTAACGTACTCTGACAAGTAAATCACAGTTCAAGAAATCATAAAGAAATTTTTAAAATGCTATGTATAAAAATTGTCCATTGTAGTTTTTAAAATTTTATTCTAAGATTTATGAAGCACCAGAAGAATGATCATCTATATTACAGCTTTCATTAAATATATTATATGTAAAATTTAGGGACATTTTCACACTAGCATGAGAAATGGAAAATGGGTATAGTGTCACAAATAGTTGTGTGTGTATATATGCATTGATTGTTCCTATTACATATACGAATTTACAATTACATTTATATATATGTAATATATTCATGTATACACACATACACGTAGAGAGAAAGAGAAAAAATACTATGTAAAAAAATAAGCAACAGCCAATATATGTATAAAAAAAGAAGATTGAGACTAATTCCACCAAAATTCAGTTGACTTTGCCTGATAAACACTTTAGTGATTATTGTGTTATTCTGATTACTTTTTCTTCTAATTTTTCTATAACACTAAAAATTCTCATAATGGCCATGCTTTGCTGTACCAATGGTGCAATCTATTTTTGTTTGCTTGTTGTTATAAAGAGACACTGGGTTGCTGTTTTGAAAATAATTTTAACACCACTTACTGGGATTCCAGGTATTCCAGATGGGCCTTCAGGGCCAGGAGGGCCTTCTTTTCCCTAAAAGGTCCAAGACATAAAAACAGTATGACATATTTTATTTGCTTTTCTGGAAGTAAATGACTGATCTGCCCTCATAGGTTGGAGGAACAGTATTTAGCTAGAGGCAAGGAGAGCTTCTACTGCAGCCCCACCCATTTCTGGAAGGTGCTTTCCCCAACGTAGCAAGACACCCTGGTGACCATGGTCACCCTGTCAGTGTGCACACAGGGCTAATTCTGGACATATTGCATAAGCTCAGGGAAAATCAGTGACTGGAAGGCCTGTGAGAAGAAGCTACTGGGCTTTGAAGTCCACAAGACATGGGTCCAGAACCACCTCTGCCTCATTTGTTCCCACCCTTTCTGAAATTCAGGTGCTCCTCTCAAATAGTACAGACTCCAGCCCCCCAGCTGGAGTTCTGTGCATACAGAAGCCCGTGCACAGATGCCTGGGGATAAGGGAGAGTTGGATTATTGCATGATTCGTTCAGATGCTCCTAAACTCTTTACCCCAATGACTGCTTTTAATATATCTTGCCCCCATGAAACAGATCTCTGTAATATGATGCTGCATGACAGCTGACATTGCCTAAACATATTGCCACTTAAACCAATGCAGAATTAGAACCACAATAAGACCAAATATTTACCCGTCCCTCGTGTCACAACACCCACAAACACAGAAACAAATAAAGTAGATATATTTTTGTCAACCTGGGACAAAGATTTAACTATTAGGAAATTAAAATTATTGATAATGGAGCTTTCTGTATTTCTTTTTGGATGCTTATTGTTTCAAAGGCCCTAGTATGGAAAGACCAGTTCTCTAGGACAGGGGTGAGCAAACTTTGGCCTTCTGCCATTTTTTGTAAATAAAGTTTTATCAGAACACAGTCACACAATCAGTTTATATAATATTGTCTATGGCTAATTTTGCCTTACCAAGGCAGAATTTAATAGCTGTACTGAATGGCCCACAAAGCTCAAATATTTCCTATCGTATGAAAAAAAGTTTGCCAAGTTCTGTCCTAGCCCATTCCCTGCAGTCCCAGGAAGGCACAGTCACATAGGAATGCAGCAGATCTGGGGGAGGACCCCACCATCCCACTCCCTGTCCGAGGCTCTCGCCATCATAACCAGGCTTCTCTTTATGTAGAGGGCAATTCCACTGGTAGATGGAAATACAAAGAATGAAATTTAATCATGTATACTCTTACATTAATCCAAAAAAAAATTTTAAAAAGCACAGCAGTGACGTGGGAGGAACAAGGTAGTGACTGAGTAACAGCTTCTTTGCAACTGGGCATGGTGAGATTGGGGAGAGAAGACTCCAGGCACCTCTGACTTGTGGGCTCTGCCCAGAAACCTCCCTTCAGGGATGCAAGGAGACAGCGAGAGACTTCTGGATCCCAGGAGGAGGACAAAAGCACTGGAGAAGTGGCCAGTGACTGTGTTTGATCTGTGGCGCTGGCAGCTGCCCTGGATGTAACTACAACAGCAGCAAGACTGCAGACAGGGAAGGCCTTCCCTGGGGGTTGTTTTGTTTCTTTGGACTTGGGCACTCACTTGAATTACCTTGGGAGACCTTGGATGAGAGTGCAAGTGACTGTAAGCATTGTCCAGGGTCCAGGACTGAGTCGCTGGGCCAGAAGGGAACTTTCATTGTTTGGCTGTGGACCTCGAGCAGCCATTGGGGGTGAGCTGCCCTGCAGGCTCCACCCTAATTGTCACAGAGTGAGGCTGGGCTGGGAGACCTTCGGCGAGTGATCTAGTGACAGTGAACAGCAACAAAGGCTGGGACTGAGATGGCCAGGAAGAGCAGAGCTTTGAGCGCTCAGCAGTAGGGGAGCGGTCTTACAGCCTCGTCACTAAGGGGCATGGAGGGAGGCTGGTTTGGGCACAACTAACAAGCAGGCAGCCACTTCAGGAGAGATCCCAGCAACACCTGCTTTCCTGGGAAAGCCCCTGCTTAGCCAAGGTTAATGGTTTAAAGCGTCGTTTAAGTAGGCTGAGGAGAGATTCAGACTCTCAACCCTGCGGGGTTTGAGGACAAAGAAGTCAGCAGAGGGCTCCAGTCTCCATCTTATACAGCCGTGTGAGCACTCTGATTAGCATCTCATAACTCAGAAGATCACCTGTTGCCCACACAGTACTCACCAACATATATATACTGCTATTTTTTGTTTTAGTTTTTTTTCTTTTTTAAAAAATTTCAACATTTTCCCCACAGATTTTTCTTTTCTTTTTTTTCTTTCTTCATTTTTCAAGTAAATATAATTTTCCATTGTTGCCTTCTTTAATAATAATAACATTTTCGCTAGTGTTTCTGCCCCTGTTATTTGTTTTTTCTTCAATTTTATCCTGTAAGGTTTTCTGTTTGTTTTGGTCTGATTTATAGTCTTTCTGTTTTCCCTCTCTATTTGGTAGAGGTGGGACCGAGTCTGCTCAGGCTGGCAAAGAGCTGCTGACCTCAAGGGAACCACCCAACCCAGCACCCTCAGAGGCTGGGAGTTTTAAGGTTTACGTCAAAGTACCCTACTGTACACCTTTATTACACCTGTCTCTCTCTTTCTGTGCCTCTCTTCTTTTTGTCAATATTCCCTTTTACTCACCCTCTCTCCTTTCTCTCTTTTTTCTTTTTTAAATCTTTTTTCCCTTCTTGCTCTTTGATCTTCTCCTCATTTTAGTCCTGTACCAAAAGGACTCAATACCTTAGGTCACAAGCATGGTAACTTAAAGAGCAAGAGGAAGTGAAAGGAAAATTAGGGCAAAGAAACAGACAAAAAGAAAAAACACTCATGAGGAAGAAACAGCAGGAAAAAACCTGGCAACATGAAAAACCATAATAGCGGAAACCCCCCCCCCCCCCATAGGACCATGAGGTAGCTACTGCAGAGGATTCCACCTATAAAGAAATGTTAGAAATGACAGAAGGGGAATTTAAAATACAGATGATAAAATCAATGAAGGAAAATGCTGAGAAAGTGGAAAATAAGCAAAAGGAAATCCAAAAACAGAATCATGTAAGAGATGAACGATTTGAAGAATATAGAAAGGACATAGCAGAGCTGAAGGTATTGAAGCAGTCAATTAGGGAAATTAAAAATGAAATAGAGAGTATCAATAACAGATTAGACTATGTAGAAGAAAGAAATCTCAGAGGAAGAGGACAAAGATCTTGAGATAACTCAGTTAAAGAGGCAGGAAAAAAGAGAGAGAAAGCAGAACGTTCAAAGACAGAATTATGGGACTTCATGAAGCATTCAAACATACAAGTTACAGGTATCCCAAAAGGGGAAGAAGAATGCCCCAGACGAATGGAAGCCATACTAGAGAATATTATAAATGAAAACCCCCAAATATCACCAAAGATTCTGACACACTCCTTTCAGAGGAATATTGGTTCCCAGATCATCTCAACTCAAATAGAGCTTCTCCAAGACACATTGTGATGAACCTGTTCAAAGACAACACAAAACAAAAGATTCTGCAAACTGCCAGGTGTAAGCACCAATTGACCTATAGGAGCAAATCCATCAGGGTGACTACACTTTTCTAATGAAACTTCTCAAGCCAGAAGACAATGGTCATCTATCTTTAATCTACTTAAACAAAACAATTTCCAGCCCAGATTTCCATATCTTACTAAACTAAGCTATAAAATTAACAGAGAAGTCAAATCTTTTACTGATATGCAAACATTGAGGAAGTTTGCCACAAGACCAGCTCCACAGAAAATACTTCGACCTGCTCTACACACTGACTATTACAATGGACCACCAGAGAAGTAAACACCCAGAAGTTAAAGGTCAGAACCTAGCTTCCACAATGATGCAAAAGATAAAACTAAGCAACGGACTTTCACAAAATAAGATGAATTGGCTCGGCGCCTGTGGCTCAATCGGCTAAGGCGCCAGCCACGTACACCTAAGGTGGTGGGTTTGAATCCCCAGCCTGGGCCTGCCAAACAACAATGATGGCTGCATCCAAAAAATGGCCGGGTGTTGTGGTGGGCGCCTGTGGTCCCAGCTACTTAGGAGGTGGAGGCAGGAGACTCGCTTGAGCCCAGGAGTTGGAGGTTGCTATGAGCTGTGATGCCATGACACTCTACCCAGGGGGATAGCTTGAGGCTCCATCTCAAAAAAAAAAAAAAAATTAAGATGAATAGAACACCACCACGTTTACCAATTATCTCAATAAATGTTAATTGCTTGAATCCCCCACTAAAGAGGCATTGACTGGCTGATTGGATAAAAAAGCACAAACCATCCATTTGCTGTCTGCAGGAAATACACCTAGCCTCAAAGGACAAATTAAAACTCAGAGTTAAGGATTGGAAGACAATTTTTTAGGCAAACAGAATTCAGCAGAAAAGAGAGATTGCAATCTTATTTTCAGACACAAGTGGATTTAAAGCAACTAAAGTCAAAAAAGACAAATATGGACATTTCATATTGGTCAAGGGAAAAATACAACAAGATGACATTTCAATTCTAAATATTTATACATCCAACTTAAATGCTCCCAGATTCCTGGAACAGCCCTTAATTAGTCTGCACAATATGATATCCTATAACACCATAAAAGCAGGGGATTTTAACACTTATCTTACAGAGCTTGACAGATCCTCTAAACAGAAACTAAACAAGGATACAAGGGACTTAATTATAAACCTAGAACAACTGTGCTTGATAGATGTATTTAGAACAAAGAATACACATTCTTCTCATAGGCCCATGGAACATTCTCCAAAATTGATCATATCCTAGGACACAAAACAAACCTCAACAGAATAAAAAAAAAATGAAATTTTACCTTATATCTTCTCAGACCACAAGGCGTTAAAGGTGGAACTCATCTCCAACAAAAATGTTCTACCCTACACAAAGGCATGGAATTAAACAACCTTATGCTGAATGACAGTTGGGTGCAGGAAGAAATAAAAGAGGAAATCATTAACTTCCTTGAGCATAAGGAAGGCACAAGTTACTAAAATCTGTGGGATACAGAAAAAGCATTCCTCAGAGGAAAATTTATTGCTTTAGATGCCTACATCTGAAAAATAGAAAGAGACCACATCAACAAACTCACAAGCCATCTTACAGAACTGGATATAGAAGAATACTCTAACCCTAAACCCAGAAGAAGAAAAGAAATATCCAAAGTTAAATAGGAGATAATTAAATTGAAAAGAAATAAATCATTCAGAAAATTAATGAAACAAGGAGTTGTTTTTTAAAATAAATAAATAAATAAATTAGATAAACCTTTGGCCAGACTAACTAGAAATAAAAAAGTAAAATCTCTAGTAATTTCAATCAGAAATGATAAAGGGGAAATAACAACTGAGATGCCACTGAGATACAAGAGATTATCTCTGAATACTACAAGAAACTCTATGCCCAGAAATTTGACAATGTGAAGGAAATGGATCAATATTTGGAATCACACACTCTCCCTAGACTTAGGCAGGAAGAAAGAGATCATCTGAACAGGCCAATTTCGAGCATTGAGATCAAAGAAACAAGAAAAAAATCTCCCAACAAAAAAAAAATGCCCTGGTCAGGATTGCTTCACACCAGAATTCTATCAAACCTTCAATGAAGAACTTATTCCCATACTTCAGAAATCATTCCAAAAAAAAGGAATTTTTTTTTATTTACTTTTTTTTTGTAGTTTTTGGCCAGGCCTGGGTTTGAACACACCACCTCCGGCATATGGGGCCAGCACCCTATTCCTTTGAGCCACAGGCACCACCCAGGAGGAAGGAATTTTTCCCAACACATTCTATGAAGCAAACATCACCCTGATACCAAAACCAGGAAAAGAACCAAGTAAAAAGGAGAACTTTAGACCAATTTCACTCATGAGTACAGATGAAAAAATTCTCAACAAAATCCTAGCCAATAGATTACAGCTTATCATCAAAAAAGTCATACATCATGATTGGGTAGGTTTCACCCCAGGGATACAAGGCTGGTTTAACATATGCAAGTCCATAAACATTATTCACCATATCAACGGAAGCAAAAACAAAGACCATATGATCTTCTCAATAGATTTTAAAAAAGCATTTGATAAAATCTAGCATCCTTTACTAATTAGAACACTGAAGAGCATAGGCAGAGGTGACACATTTCTTAAACTGATCAAAGCTGACTATGACAAACCCACAGCTAATATTTTACTGAATGGAGTAAAACTGAAGGCTTTTGCACTTAGAACTGGAACCAGACAAGGTTGTCTTCTGTCACCATTACTATTCAACATAGTGCTAGAAGTTCTAGTCAATACAATCTGGCAAGAGAAGGACATAAATGGCATCCAAATTGGAGCAGAGGAGGTCAAACTCTCCCTCTTTGCTGATGATATGATCTTATACTGGAGAACCCCAAAGACTCAACCACAAGACTCTTTGAAGTCATCAAAAAATACAGTAATGTCTCAGGATATAAAATCAGTGTCCACAAGTCAGTAGCCTTTGTATACGCCAATAGCAGCCAAGATGAGAGGCTAACTAAGGACACAACTCCCTTCATCATAGCTTCAAAGAAAATGAGATACCTAGGAACATACCTAACAAAAGAGGTGAAGGAACTCTAGAAAGAAAATTATAAAACCCTAAGAAAAGAAATAGAAGAGGATATTAAAAAATGGAAGAACATACCATGCTTATGGCTGGGAAGAATCAACTTCTTTAAAATGTATATACTTCTCAAAGCAATCTATAGATTCAATGCCATCCCTATTAAAATTACATTGTACTTTCAAGACTTGGAAAAAATGATTCTTCATTTGTATGGAGCCAGGAACAAACCTTTATAGCTCAGGCAATTCTTAGTCATAAAAACAAGGCCAGGGGCATTAGCATACCAGACTTCAGGCTATACTACAAGGTCATAGTGATCAAAAGAGCATGGTACTGGCACAAAAATAGAGACATAGACATTTGGAATTGAATAGAAAACCAGGAAATGAAACTAACATCTTATAGACACCTAATCTTCAATAAACCAAAGAAGAACATATACTGGGGGAAAGACTCCCTATTCAATAAATGGTGCTGGGAGAACTGGATATCCACATATAAAAGACTGAAACTGGACCCACACCTTTCTCCACTCACAAAAATTGATTTGAAATGGATAAAAGACCTAAATTTAAAGCACGAAACAATAAAAATCCTCAAAGAAAATATAGGAAAAACACTGGATGATATAGGCCTGGGGAAAGACTTCATGAAGAAGACTTTCATGGCAATTGCAACAACAACAAAAATAAACAAATGGGACTTAATTAAACTAAAAAGCTTCTGTACAGCGAAGGAGACAACAACCAAAGCAAATAGACCACCTGCACAATGGGAAAGGATATTTGCATATTTTGAATCAGACAAAAGCTTGATAACTAAGGTCTATGGAGAACTCAAATTAATCCACATGAAGAAAGCCAACAATCCCATATATCAGTGGGCAAGAGAGATAAATAGAACCTTCTCTAACGAAAATAGATGAATGGCTAACAAACATACGAAAAAATGCTCATTGTCTGTAATTGTAGAGAAATACAAATCAAAACCACCCTGATAGATCATCTAACCCCAGTGAGAATGACCCATATCACAAAATCTCAAAACTGCAGATGCTGGCATAGATGTGGACAGAAGGGAACACTTTCACACTGCTGGTGGAACTGCAAACTAGTATAATCATTTTGAAAGGAAGTATGGAGAACCCTCAAAGTACTCAAGCTAGACCTCCCATTTGATCCTGTAATCCCATTACTGGGCATCTACTCAGAAGGAAAAAAATCCTTTTACCATAAGGACACTTATACTAGACTGTTTATCACAGTTCAATTTACAATTGCCAAAATGTGGAAACACCCTAAATGCCCACCCACCCAGGAATGGGTTACCAAGCTGTGGTATATGTATACCATGGAATACTATTCAGCCATTAAAAAGAATTTCCATCTTTTGTATTAACCTAAATGGAAGTGGGACACATTATTCTTAGTAAAGCATCACGAGAATGGAGAAGCAAGAATTCCATGTACTCAATTCTGATATGAGGACAATGAATACCCTAGTATATGGTAGGGGGTGGGGGAAGGGGAGAGCAGAGAGAGGGAAGGAGGGAGGGGGTGGGGGGGTCACAGTGTAAGACACTCCTTTTGGGGGGTGGGACACAATTATAAGAAGGACTTTACCTAACAAATGCAATCAATGTAACCTGGTTCTTCATACCCTCAATGAATCCCCAATAGTAAAAAAAAAAAAAAAAAAAAAAAAGCACAGAAGTTAAAACATGGTAAACTTTCAATCAACCTCCACTGAACTCTCCCCCATGATACAGCCCCCCATCTTTTCTGAGAATCCATGCCCGGCACTGCAGGACCCCTTGCTCCTTCTGTTCCCCTAGGGTGGTTGAAGGCTCGCAGTCGGCTTGCTTTCTCAGCCTGTTTCCACATGTTATTTGCTATGGAAAGTATACAGGTTCATTATTTATTAAATGACCTAGTGAAATTTAGATGGGAAAAAAATAATAATCTTTTTATGCAAGTTAAGTTAGGGCTTTGAAAATGTTTGATAAACATGAATCACTCACCACTCACTGTCTAAATAGATAGCTCTAAGCCAGCTATGAAAGACTAGGGAAAAACCCTAACAACTTAGAGCTCTACATTGATGTTGTTTCCCATAGGTTGTTACATTCTCAAACCTCCACTTTTCAAAAAAGCAAAAAAAATAAACAACTGATAGGTAGACATTCTTTTTATAAGAATAAAGACTTTACTCATTATCCAACATCAAAGTAAAGGCCTTTTTCCTATGCCAAACAGATCAACAAACAGTTTTATGTTTTAATTCAGAATACAAGAGACAAGTTTTAAGTTTATAAGTATCCTTTTTATTCTTACCATGACCCATTTAGCCTTTCTGTTTGTTTTTCTTTTTTTTTCCTCCTTTGTAACTATCAATACTTCCTGTTTGGACAAAGAACTTAGCATTTATTCTGGTTTTATGTTTATAGTAAAGTAGCAGGACCACAGACACTTCAAGAGCGACCATACCTTGCCAAGGGTCCCAGGACAGAATCAAAGTCTTACTTAATACACTTCAATTCCTAGGAATGTAATGGTTTTATATCTGGGCTCCACATCTCATTCACTTCAGGCAAACAATCCATTAAGTTTTACCAGAGAAATCTTTAGCTACCTCCAAATTAATTAATAAAAAGTTGTCTGTAAAATATTTTATATTATATTCATACTGAGATTTTCTAAGTAAGTCACTTCAAAAAGGGTTAACCGGATATTATCAAAGGACCCATGAGGCTGTCATGTTTAAATCTCCATGTCCTGCTGGCTCCCAACTCAGCCACCCCACACTTGGGTCAGTGTGGAATAGTGGACAGAATCACAAATTGGGAGTTTTCAAATTGACTTAACGCCCAACTTGGACATTAATTTCCTGTATGACTTTGAATGAATGATTTAATCGCACTGGGCTTTGTCTTCCTTATTTAAAAAGGGGGAAAACTAAGTAGAACCCAAGGTTCCCTGTGCGTAAACACAGAGGCGCCAGGGAGGATTGACCTGCTTGCATGAGCCCTGGTCTAAGTGGGTGAGATTCCTGGGGACTGGGGTTTGTGTCCAGCTCCAACATTTCCTCACTGGGTGACCCGGACTTATCATCTCACTTAGCCAATTCACTCGTTTGTTACTAATAAAATGAGGATAATGATTCAGGACTTTTCTAACTTCAAGGGCTAACACAGGAAGAGCCATCACATGAGATAAGGGACATGAGTGTACTGCATAATCTCTTTAAATATCACGCATAGGTTACCGGTCCAGTATCTACTAAACTGTGATGCACCCTTTGCTTCATGGCATTGGAACCAAGAGTGGCTCTGAAGCTTCATAAAATTAATATAATCTGTTGCTTGCAATAAAAACTTTGGGTTCAAATACCCACTCTACCAGCTGTAATTTTGGACCTTACTGGTGACTTCTCTTTTAATTTCACTCTCTCTTTTGAACAGACAACAGTGGCTGCCTCCCGCCTGACATGCCTCTGTGCCCCGGGCTCAGAGTGAGTGAGCTCCCAGCTCCTGCTCCTCTGCACCTGCTCAAAATGGAAACTACACTGACAAGAAATGGGATACGTGGGCACTGAGGGGCTGTTTGTCCTGCTGGTTGCAAACTGAATTCTGGAATCACAGATGTCTGCATCATTTCATCCAAACCTTTACTTTAGTGACAAAGTTAGAGCTCTGGTTAGAGCTCCAACATAAAGTGACCCCTCCTGTGCCTCACTGCAAGACAGGCAGTGAATGGAACCTTGGCATGTGTGGCCGCTGCAGCGTGAGGACCAGGCAGGCCTGGCAAATGTGTGAGGGTCTAGGAGAGCCCAAAGACACACTGAAAGCACATCCTGTGCTCTAAGGAACTTACAGGTAGCCCTTGGATTCCTGGTGGTCCAGCAGCTCCTGCAATTCCATCTGCTCCCTAAAAAGATAAGGCAGAAAGGTAATTTCTTGGGTACCTAGAAAGAGGTCATTAGCACCCTCCACTTTGTACCCAAAGTGAACACAAAGATCTTACATCCTGTGCCCTCTCCCAGCTGCCTGAGCTGTAAATATATCAAAGGTGGTTCTGTCTTCTCCGCCAGGCTGGGCTACTCCATTGGAAGAACAGCAGCCACTTTTCAGGGAGGACAAAAACATTAACCAGCCAGTCATCCCTAAAAAGTGGTCTAACTTCAGGGTGGATATTTTCAGCTAATATCGTGGGACATTTCAGGACAGAAGGCAAGAAATAAACAACTGGATTTATTTTCCAAGAGATCAGGAAGGCAAGTGTTTGTGTGAAGTCACAGAGAAGAAACACAAAGACAGATGTGAGCGGAGGAGCTCTACGTAGGCCAACAAACAGCAGCGTGAGTTCCAGGACTCTGATGCCCCATCTGCTTCTCCCTCTGGGCCCTGGCCCCACACCTGCACAGGGCCACCCCTCCCACTCTCGAGGTCTCAGCTCAGCTATCAGCTTCTTAATGAAACCTTTCTCCCCACCAGGCTCAAAACCGAAGGTTCCAGCCAGGTCCCTCTTGCTTATCTTTGTAGCACTTGCCAAGATCTCACATGCTGGTGTTTATTGACTTATTATTTGTTTACTGTCTGTCTCTCTCCTCCTACACATCCTATTTCATGAATAAGGGCTTTCTTTTAATTTTTCCTCTGTGGGAACTAAAACAATGCCTGGGACAGAGCAGACATCCTCTATTCTGGAATCAATGCATGAATCAGGAGCTGAGCGGGCTGGGTGATGAAGGCACTGGGTCTTTACACTAAACCACCCACACACTATGGAGGGGACACCGAGGAGATGCTCACAGGCAATCGGTGCTGAGAAAAAGGTATGTTAGGATATAGCCTCTTAGAGTCGGGCTTCCCGGACCCACATCCAACTTTACACTGGCTACTCGTGTGACCCTCGGTAAAGTTCTTCAGTCCTCTACTTCTCAGTCCCTCTGTCAAAGGGAAGAAAAGAGAAGCACCTGCTTGCTGTGGGTTGCTGAGAGAGTTGAATAAGTTACAATACGGAGTTCGCCAGCAGCAGACACATGCTAGGTGCTCTCCACGGAGGTCTCCCATTAACACATGTAAATGTCTGTTGTCCACACCAAGACCCAGATGCTTGGTCTAGATACTAAGCGGACACAAGCAAGTTCTCCCAGTGCCTTATAGTATCTTCCCAGAATCCTTTATTTAGTTTTTTTTACACATATTTATTGAGTGCCTATGTTGTACCAAATACTAGCCAAGTTTCAGGTATGTAAAAATGATGGCACCAAGGTCATGGGCCTCGAGAAAAGTTGATTTAGCTGTGGAAGGGCTGTCTCATTGTTCATATACAGAAAATACGGTCTCCTACCAGGTAGGGACCCAGTAAATGTTCATGAAATAAAGGAATAGTGATAATATTTAAATAAATAGCCTAAGCTTCCCACTTTAATTATATGTAAAGCTCAAAGCTAACATAGTAATGGAGTTCCTACTTCAATCTGGATTTTTCTATGTAACTTTAGCAAAAGCTTCTGACATCCTAGACTCTGAAAATTTGGTAAGTTGGAATTAAATTCTCTACTGAATAGTTGAAACAGGGTAAGGGTTTTATATGGGAAAAAGATGTTAACAATCACCAGAAAATAGACACTGAAAAAAAGAGCCTGGTTAGTTTGGTCCGCACCTTCCCGGGTACCTTGGACAGCGGCTAAGCTTAAAAAACGGACAACAGTCAAATTGTATATGAAAACAGTACAATGTACCCCATGTTTGCATTAATGTATACAGCTATCAATTAATTAAAAAAAAGTCACCAGAAAACACAAAAATTTATAAAAATGGACCAAAATAAATATAGTAATAAAGTCAATGCACATTTGTCATGAGAAAAAAAAAAAACAAACAGTGAAAAAACAGTGCACACGGGACCGGAGGGCTGATTTTCTGATCTGGAGTTGCTCCTGCATGACTGCCTGCTAACCTAGGTGGGCAGCTGACTTAGCACCCATTCTCAAAGGCAATTAATAAATAGCACAAGGCCGGGTACAAATCAGAAGTGCAATAACCATCTGCCAAGTGAACTGAAAGCATCAGTCAGCTGGAGACAGACACCCAGCTGCGGAGTGTGATGGTGTCTGAGCCTCAGACTCACCCTCTAGTGTGTGAATAAGCTGGGAGCCCTTGTCCTACAGGTGTCATGGAGTTCTCGGTTACTGGGGTTTTCAGGGAGAAGACATTGGGTTTCATTGTCTAGGAGGCTTGTCATAGGCTTTGGAACTACCAGGGTGGAGAGGAGGATGGGGCTTTAACCTAATATTCATTATCTGAGTTCCTCAGGGATTCTTAAGTCATCATGATGTGAAATTTTCATGAGTAAACTATTTTTCTTTCTTTTTTGCAGTTTTTGGCTGGAGCCAGGTTTGAACTTGCCACCTCTGGCATATGGGGCTGGCGCCCTACTCCTTTGAGCCATAGGTGCCACTCAGAGTAAACTATTTTTCAGTTAAATTAATTCCCTCTCAATTGTCCCTCCTTGCTTAACACAAACACCTCTCTCCACTACTCATGTGTCTCTATATATGTCACCTGCTTGTCATATGCTACAAAACCCAATCACACACACAAATGTTACAGGTGCCAAAAAATGTATACATATTTTAGGAAAGGAAAAGCTGTATTAAATTTGTAACACTCAAATCACGTTTGACTTCTGCAATTTACAAGAGGTGCTCAATGTAATCTGTATTCATCTTTTGTTATCTGTATATATTATCACAATCTTAGTATAGTTTTTTTCCTTTCTTAAAATGTGTATACATTTTTGATATCCTCTGAATAATGTAACAGAATTTACTAAGTGAAACTATAAACCTTGAAAGAATAGTGGAAATTTGTGACCAGACACAAGGTTGCCACAAAATTCATGCACATTTAAACTAAACTCGAACTTTATGGCCAGCGTGTATAATAGCCCACTCTAACTTTATGGCCAGCCTGTATAATAGCCCACTCATCCGTTGCCTACAATCTCCTTCACAAATGGGCACATGGTGGACAGAGTTGTACCAAGCCAAGAAATTTAAAAGAATATTAACGTCAAAGGCACTTGTGTGGGGGGGGAGTGTTGCATATCACAGATTTAAGGCAGTCCTCCTGAGAAACTGAGGAAGCTTCCAGGATTTTTGTGGATAACTTATTCTTTACAAGTTTTCTATACTGCCAATCATGAAATGAAAGATGTCTCATCCTCTCATGTGACTTTATTTTAAAAAAAGAACTATTTTATTCTAATAAATAACACAGTGAAAATTAAAAGTCAGAAGCTGTTGGAAAAGAAGACACAGCAAATGTAATCTCATATATATTGACTTCATAATTTTTAATGAACTTCTTTCTCATTCTTTATTGTGAAGGTGGTTCTCCATTTGAGGTGGGTCCCTTCGGTGGTCTTTTAGCTATTCCCAACGACCCTCTGTTCATAAGATCTGGGAGACTGGGTCTCATGGAGTCTGTGGGAATCCCAGGGGGCCAATCCTGGGCTTGGAAGGGACACAAGTTTCCCACTGTCTGTTGCCCTGGCTACTCGTGATGGGTATGTGGGCTGCACTGGCAGTGGACTTGACCAGAAGAGTCACAGAACTACTCTGTGGGGAGCCTAGGCTGAGGGAGAGAGAAAAGCTCAGAGGGGCCTCAGTCAAGGCCACAGCTAGGAGAAGAACAGAGAGAGCATTTGCTCAGGGGCCAGTGGGAATATAACTGAGATGATATTAATAATAGCTGCTAATAGTTGTAATGATAACAAGTACCTTAGAATAGTAATACATGGACTATTAAAAGAGTAATAGTAAACAGTAATCATATGAAGTAGCATCACTGTTGTTGACGGCAGTAAATCCAGTAAAGTGTGGGCTCCTGCAGGAACTCCCTGACGCCCAGAGCCTCTCACCGTGGAGCAGATTCCCACGGAATGAAGAAAGCTGTTTCTGCATTTTTCTCATTTTCTACATTCTTTACTTGAGCTACAACCTTAAAATCCTGGCTTCCTACCCACCCAAGCTTAATTGAAGAAAAGAAGAAACAGGTCTGTCTGTCCTTGCTGATGCCCCCAGTTCTATTACGAACTTAATGACACTGTCCATCGAGGCCACCCAATCCCTCTGCGTCTTTCCCCAGGTGCCTCTGGGACCTGCACTTACACTTGTTTCCTGGACTCCTTTGGAATGTCAGCCCGTCCCCTAAAAGAAGAGAGTGCTCCAGGGGGACACCATGCCCAGGGAGCAGCCATGTGCATTCAAATGCCAAGGCCCAAGGAAAAGGGTTAAAGATTATCACTTACCGGTGGTCCAGGGTTTCCTGGGGGGCCCATGAAACCTGGCACTCCAGGGTGACCCTAGGAAAACACGAGAGCCAACTCTTTAACCTGACTCATAAAAAGCCTTTCACTTGGTATAAATATCAATGTTAGATAGAATCCACCTTCCAACCCCACTAACAATTTTGGTTAAAGACACTGGTCACAAAAATAATCTCTTTTCTATCAATAGATTGAGAAACCATCTGAAAATATTTATAAAAACAAATCTGTCCCGTAGCTGGATTGGCTTCAGATTAATGAGTGGGGTGTGGACAGTGGCTGAGGGTGCAGAAGGGACCAAGAGTGGCCGTGACACTTGAAAGCTGTTGTGATGACTTCAGGCTTCGTGGGGCCCATTTTACTGTGCTCTTCATTTGTTAGAGGTGTTCGCAGTATTTTATAATAAAAATATAAGAATAAATGCACCCACAACATGTACACAATGGAAATTGTTGGGTCAACTGAATTGCAGCCTCCATACTATGGGGTAGATATTACAGTTATTTTAAGAAAAAGATTCATCTCTGTGTGTGTCAAGGAGCCCATCGTGCACCACAAACTGAGTTGTAGGGCTAAGCGTGGCATCTAACACTTAGGCTTGTATAACAATATTACAACACCAAACAAACCAGCCCAAAATAATCAATCAGCCATCCACCGCATGCCCTGCCCCTGGAAAGCACGCATGTGGCTCTCAGAGTAGAGGGCACTGTCTTTGAAGTAAAGAAAGTGGACACACAGCAGAAGCATGACAGCCACTTTAGTTGGCAGGAAGGCTGCTGGAGTTGGGCTGGGCAGGGGAAGCTGACAGTGCTGGACAGAGATGGGGGCCACACTCTGATCCATGGAGGGAGCTGGGTGTCCTCCCTCAGCGGTGCCACCCCACAGTGCGCCTGAACGGCTGTGAGCAGGCTGAGGGGACACCCACCAGAGCACGGGGTATCTGTGAGGTGCTTCCTTCAACCAGCACCGTTAGAGCCACACAGCAGGTCCCCAGAGATGATGAGAGGGGAAGAGGGGCATTCTGCAATGAATGACCTCCGTTCCCTCGAACAAGAAGCAGTCGAGGATAAAGAAACAAAATAATAAATACAAACAAAAAGCAAGGCCAGCTCCTCTGATAACTGGGGAGAGAGGACACTGACAGGGAGCCAGAGATGCCAAGATGAAGCCATGAAAATGTGATGATGAGAATTCCTACTGCAAGCAAAGGAGAGGCCAGAAATGCACCAGAAAGAGCAGGGCCGAAGCCACCAGGAGAAGTGGTGGCGAGCTTCAGGGTGAACGGCTCGTTGCTAAGTGAACTGCTCTTACCTGATCACCCTTCTGTCCAACCTCGCCATCTGCACCAGGCTCTCCTTTACTCCCCTTGAGGTAAACGAAAGAAAGAAAAGATTTCATTGGAAATTTTGCTAGCACTATGTTACAAAAGAAAAAAAAATCATGCATCCATCCATCCATTCATTCACTTTCCAACAAGCTCTTACCAAGCTCCTGTGCAGGTCAGGCATGGGGGCAGCGTGGCTTATCTGAATTTCGGGTACCAGGTAGGGGAGTGGAAAACTGGGCTAAGGAGGCCTGTTTCACTGAGAGCCCTGTATGCCACCCCTGCATCTGGTTTAGCTGGAAACCATTAACAGGATATGTGACTGTCTTAGATTCTAGCTGTGGCTGCAGTGTGGGGTGGGCTAGAGGTCCAGGCTGAAGAGAAAAGGGTTGGTCAGGAGGAAACTGGAGTGTGCCGGGCATGAGAAGGAAAGAGACAGAGCAACACAGACTTGGGTGGCCGCCCACAGGCCTTGCAGAAAAGTGTGAGGGTGAGGGACAGGGAGAATAGGGAGGTGGCGGTCAGGAGCAGCTCTGCACAGGGACTTAGGAGGAAGGATTTCCCCACCCACCGTGTTCCTGCTCCCTCCCTTCCAGGCTGTGGGAACCCAAGGGGCCACAGAAACTCTCAGTGTTATGACCTGTTGTGGTTTTCTTTCAATCTACAAAAAAATAATGATGTCTACCCTATGAAATGTGAAAAACAAAACCAAATAATACATGGAGAACATGTATCAGGACACAGGAAGGGCCCCATAATGGTGATTATAATTATTACCTTTATTATTTCTCATTTGAATCCTGACTTTGTGTGGTCATTGGACAAAGTGCCTCAGCTATCTGTTTCTTATTTCCAAAATGAGAAGAATAACAACAGTATCTTTGTCACGGACTAACAACAGGCTCAGTGCTGTCTCTCAAAACTAGCTACCCTCCTTTCATCACCAGGACCATCGTCATTATTGTCATTATCACTGTCATCACAAGCATGAATCACCAGTCTCGCCATGGCTGTCATCACACTCGCCATCCTTATCAATAGAACCATCATTATCAATATCACTCTCGTCATCATCATCATCACCATTATGAGCGGAGTGCCTTCAAATGCCAAGGCCACAAGGAGAGGGGTTAACCGTTATCACTTACCGGTGGCCCAGGGATTCCCAGGGGGCCCTTTCATCCCCACCACTACCACCATCACTATCATCCTCATCGTCACCCTCATCAACCCTCAGCGTCATCATTATCATGGTCACAAAAACACCCAGCATGTGCAACCTACAAAAAACATTTTTACAGACTAACCCTGAAAACAATAGCCAAAGGTTCCAATATCTTTACTGTCATCCACCCTGGCTCTGCATTTATTGTGTCAATAATAGATTTTGGTAAAACTTTGTTAAACAAAACCACTTCAATTCCTTCAAAAGAATGCATCATACAGAGAAATACACGTGTGGCGGTAAGTTGGCGCAGGCTCCGGCTCCCCGCCCCCCACTCCTTATCACTGACCCTTCAGCAGATCACATTGTCCTTCTGGCCTCAGCCCAATCCAGGGGTCCTTCCAGGTCCAGAGGCCCCCATTCTCTCGCTAAACATCACATCCAGCCCTCTTTCCTTCCAGACTGTTCCACCACATCAGCAGTGCGCCGATGACAATGACTACAAACTGATGCTCCCTCTCTCCTCCGGGGGCACATGGGGAGTGTGAGGTGAGCTAATGCCTGTGAAGTGCTAAACACCATCGTTTAGAGGAGGAAAGATGGATTCAGAGAGGAAGAGCATTTGTTCCAACATTTTTGCGTGCAATTATTTCTACAGTTTCTAAATCTATAATGCCAGCATGCTGTCTGCAGACTGCTTTGCAATCAATGAGAAAAGCAGTGCCACAGAGCACCTCATGACTTCCTTGACATTTGGGACAATCGCCATAAAAATAAATGGTTTCCTTTCAAACTCCAGGTCTCTGTGGGTTTAGAGTGGTTTCAGCACTCATCTGGCAACAGTGAAAATGTCAGCAGCTCAAGGATCTCACAGTTGTCTCTGTCTCCTACACCAACGTAGCCCGGGATCAAAGCAAACACAGCCACCCCCAAGCCTGACTCACTTCCTTCCAGAAAGGCACTGACATTTCCAGGGCCCCCCGATCTGCTGGGCACTCCACCAAGGTTTCCCACATGATAACCCAGTCCACATATTTCTTTGTTTGAATCTTGAGCTGATATGAGAAATATGTGTAGGTCTACAATATCTAATCTAGTCTGAGACTACACTGGGTGGTCGGGTCATCTGTCTATGATATCTAATCTAGTATGTGGATGACACTGGGAAGGAGGGTCATCTGTGTACAATATCTAATCTAGTCTGTGGATGACACTGGGAGGGAGGGTCATCTGTCTACGATATCTAATCTAGTCCGTGGACTACACTGGGAGGTGTGGTCATCTGTGTACAATATCTAATCTAGTCTGTGGACTACATTGGGAGGTGGGGTCATCTGTCTATGATATCTTATCTAGTCCGTGGACTACAGTCCTGGATCACACTGATGCTGCAGAGACGACATAGCAAAGCAGGCAACCTGTCCCTTGAAATACTCAGTACTCAGCCCACAGCAGCTGCCTGGGGCTAGAGAATGAAGATAGGTCCCAACCCCCAAGGACTTCTCAAGGTCACCGCCAGCTGCCAAGTAGAGAAGCTAGGGCCCTGTCCTTTAGAGGCAGCACTGATTTTTTGCTCTTTTTCTGAATAGAAGCTACATTTTCTTAGAATATTTAAAGGAATAAAGCCTCCCTTGAAGCAAATTACAAAGAAAGAATGGCGGGGCCATTATCCCCAATATCAGTGCCTCATGCAGGGTTGGTCTGATAGAAAACACGTCCTACTCCCTGGAGAAAACTCCTGATGTGTTTAATTGATTCGCTTTTATTTCTCTAAAAAAAGGGCAATTCTTCCTCAACAGACACTAAGCCCGGCAGCCAGCAAGGTGACAGCAAAGGTTATTTCAAGATGAGCTGAAAGTACAGGGGTGAAGAGCTACGCCCCCTCCCAGAGAGCGTGGGCAGTGCGCAAGCAGCAGCTCCAACATGGATGGAGCTCTTCTGCCAGGCAGAATGTTTTGTTCCATCCTTGCTGAGACTTGACATCTATAGTTCTTGAAGCAAAGGCTTCAGCTATTTCCAAACCCTCAAATCTTCACAATGTCTGTAGATCACAACTGCCAGGCCACGGTCTGGGAGACCCGTGTGCTTTCCACACTCACACACCGCAAGTCCCCTGTGGTTGTTGCCACCAGGTTCCCTCGTGTTGCTTTTCACAGTAGTAACAACAGTCCCAGCATCTCTCTCTAGGGCTGGGCCTAAGAGAAGCGTGGTACCCACCTTGGGTAACAAACACCTCAGTGACTGAGACTAAACAGTAAGCCAATGCAACATTTCAAGAAGTCAAAATCAACCCAGAAGAATACAAGATAAAAACTAAAAATCAAATATAAATGGAAGAAACAGAGGGACCTGATCTGCTGGGAACAGGCAAGAGTGGGTGAGGGAGGTCGTTCACCAGGAGGGTTGGGGCCTGTCTTTATTTTAAATTTTGATATTTCGTCCTCACAGATCAGTTGCATTCTCTTTAAATTTAAAAAGAAATTATCACATTAAAATATTCTTTATCTTAGCTGCTGGAGTTGGGCTGCTTCTTTCCTTTCATTCCTGAGTCCTCACCCTAATTCTGTGACCCCAGGGGCTGCAAGACCCAATGTCACTCAAGGGTTCACAACCTGCCAGGTGCCAATAGATCATTTTACCTCCAGTGTCATAAAAGCAGCCTGGCCCAGTTAACATTAGGAAGACAACAGAGAGGTTTAGAACTATCCAAAAACCACACAGCTGAGATGGGATTCTAATCCCTGGTCTGGCTTCTGAGCACACTGTCAGGGTGACAAGTTTATACCACCTCTTCCATCCATCCTATGTCCTGCCATGACACAGGAAGCCACACAGGCACACACTTAACCTTGTTTGGAGAGGGAAAGGTATCCCATTTCCAGCAGGCTAGAGGCCACAGGAGGACAGCAAGCACCCTCCATGGAGCACCAATGGCAGCACAGGGCGGGAGGGTATGAGGTTCCCTGCCCACTCCTGCTGCCAGGCCAGCACTCTGCTGTCAACTTCAACACCAACAGCTTAAAGGGCGCAGCCCTGGGAGGCTCCTTCTGATGGTGAGAAAGGATTCCTGCCTGTGGTGTGGTTCAGATCACACCTGCTCCCTCTGCACGGGTCTCCCGACTTTGTGAAGGGGCAGAGCTACCAACTAGCCTTAGGGGGAGCCTCAGCATCCACACGGGAATGATAATGCCTGCTTGCATTGGTAAAGCACTTTCCCAACAATTTCTGACTTCCAAGTTCTGTTTATGCATTCTATACCGAACTCTAACAAACACCTGGTGCTGTTTGTATTCCTACTATTACTGGGGGGCGAGGTTGAGGTGCCTGACCCCAGAACTTGGGTCCTAAGCAGTATGTATCACAACTCCCTTGTTCATTTCATACGTTCCAACACTCAGGAGCTTGTGAATGAGCCACTGAGATTCTACAAGTTGAACTGATCTGCCCAAGGTTACACAGCCAGTGGCATAGTCAGACTTGGAATGTGGATTTTCTGATTTTAAAGCCTTTGTTAATTTACGTGGCTATCACCGTTCCTTAAACTTAGGTTAGGCAATGAGATGAGCAGAATGCACCCACACAGATGTTTGGGAAGCCTCACCCACCTGCAGTCCAGCTACTCCTGGGTGTCCTGGGGGGCCCGGAGGCCCTGCATCTCCCTGTAGCAGGGACACAAGGAAAACAACAACCAAAGACAAGAATTAGTGCAGGGGGCCCATATCCAGACTCATCACCAAGCCATGGGCCTTGCACCTCTACTCGCTGACTTCTCACTGGGGTCACCAGCAGGCACCCCTTTGCCCCATTAAGTCTGAGCAGAAGATATTGGCTGGGGTGCTGTTGAGTACAGCTATAAAATCATTGGTGCAGCCTGTCCCTAATGTGGTCAGTGGATGTGTCACTAGTTCCAAAATGGCCCAGTGACTCCCACCTCCCACAGTCACATCCTTGAACGACCCTGCCATGTGTCCCAGGGTTCTTTGTAGTCAACAGAACATGGCAGAAGTGATGGCATGTCACTTCTGAGACTAGGGTTTATAAACGACCTGTTCCCACCTCTGCACTTTTGCTATGAAATACTCAATTCATCTGGGGAAAGACACTGGACATGCCTAGACCTCATGTAGGCAGATGTGGGAGGCCCAGGGGGAAGGAACTGAGGCCTCAGTCAGTCGCCACAAGAAGGAACTTGGCTGGAAGGGGGTCTTCCATCATCTAGAGCTTGAGATGATGGCCACTCAGGGCTCAGGGCCACCTCACAGAAGACCTTACGCCAGAACAACCAAGACAAGCCTCTTCCGGATTCCTGCCCCTCAGAAATTGTGAAGTAACAGATGTTTGTTGTTTTAAGACACTACATTTTGGAGGGATCTGTAATGAAGCGATGGAGATTTCATGTAGTGAGTAGAGAGGAGAGGTCTGCTGCAATCAGAAACTGTGATTATGCAGGATCTCGTGTGTGTGTGCGTGTATGTGAGTGTACTTCCTCCACAGCTGACCACCGCCCTGCACTGACCACCTCAAGTTGACTTAATTTTCATAGAGCAGACATGCACCAAGCCATGTGCATCAGTACTGTAGACCTAGTTCCCTATGTTAACCACCTCCGTGTATTGACCAGTCTGTTACAGTCCCTCGGTGGTCACTCACAGAGGCTCTACTGTATCCATGCATGTGAATGTATTTATGAATAATTACACATACACACAGTGCACATTCTTCATAGTCCTTTTCACTGCCGTGTGGTGTTTGCGGCAACAGCCACCTGAGTCTGAGTCTGAGGAGGGCTGCCCAAGGGGGACCAGGGGGGTTCTCAGCCACCTGCCAGGTCCTTCCAGGAGGAGTGGAGCATTGGGTGGTTCTGAACCTCCAAATTGCTTATGTCGTAAATACAGAATGCAGGTGTCATCGCCAGGGATTTGATGTAAAGGATCTGTGCTCCAGAGTCCCAGAAAGGGTTGAGATAAAAATCCTCCTAAGAGATTTGGAAATGCCACCCTGAGCCTAAGACTCCTGACAGCGACCCTTAAAGAGCCCCCATCTTAATTAACTAAACCGCCTTTTGACCTGTTTAAAAGACCCATAACATGGGTGTCAAAATCTGTGGACATGTCTATTTATTATCCCAAATAATATGATACAAGAAATGCCGCAAATCAAATCAAAGTATTTTTGATGACTGGATCATCAGGAGAATTTAATTAAGTAAAAGTATTCTTAGTTGGATGAGTTTTAAAATCAGCCCCATCCCCTTCCAAAGTCCCAAAGTATAGGGAGGAATTTCAAGAACTGTGGCACATTCACAGGGTATGTGGTAAAATCACCTGCACAGCTGGGTCTGTGGAAAGGAGCAGGTGTTGCTGACCGCCCAGGCAATCAGAATAAAGGTCACATCTCACACCTGTATTTCTACATCTCCATGTAAGGGCAAATACAAATTACAAATAAGGGACTTAATTCTCTCTTCTAGAAATAAGGGAAAAGACTGTGACCTGAACACTTTTCTTAGAGCATTTACTTTAGAAAACTCATCATTGTGAGCTTTTTGTCTCTTTGGAATGTAAGGGAATCCTTTTAAAAGGAAAATACAGCTTTTGCCAGTTTTAGGACTCAGAAGTGTCCTCCTCAAGGAGCTAGGAATCATCTCCATGGAAGAAAATCACAGGGGAAAAGAACACCTGTATCTCCTAATTTCTGAGAATATCTCCCCCAGGTATAAAACTACCTCTCATAAAGAGGTCACAAGTTTATTTTTCCTTTGGATAAGGCCTATTATCCAGATGTCCATCCCAATTACCAGGATGAAGACTGGTGACAGATAGTATTGTCAAGACGTCTCACTTGAGGACTAGTTATTGCTTACCTTGAGAACACGTATGTAGTGAACTCTACCTGCTTGGCTATAGAAGAGTGAAACTCCTTTCTGTCTTTACCATCTCTTAACAAGTGCCTACTATGTGCACCACATTCACCTTCAACGTTTATTTAATAATAAAATTGTTTTCTTTCTCTTGTACCTTTGTGGAGAGGCTGTCTGGGTTAAGAGAAGATTTTGTTTTTAATTACATTTCCTCAACTACCATGCAATGCCCCATCTCCTGTCTGCTCTGACACAGACCAGGAATACCATGAGAGCAGGGTCTCAGTTTTTCCTCTGGGCCTCCCAGTGTCTCTATACTGACTGACACATCTAACATATCTAGTGGGATGTTCAAAACAGGCAATGAGGAAAGACTGGATGGGTGGATGAGTAGATGGGTAGACGGATGGATGGATGGATAGATGGATGGATGGGTAAGTGAATGGATGGGTGGATGAGTGGATGGATGGATGGGTGGGTGGGTGGATGGATGTGTGGGGGGTGGATGGATGGATGGGTTGGTGGGTGGATGGTTGGGTGGATGGATGGATGGATGGATGAGTGGACAGATGGATGGGTGGGTGGATGGGTTGATGGATGGTTGGATGGGTGGATGGAAGGGTGGATGGGTGGATGGATTGATGTGTGGGTGGGTGGCTGGATGGATGGATGGGTGGATTGATGGGTGGGTGGGTGGGTGGATGGATGGATGGGTGGGTGAATAAATGGATTGGTGGATAGATCTATCTTTCCATCTACATATATATGTATATTTGAAGTGCCTATCACAGTGCTTATTACAGAGAAGATAGTCAAAATTTGTGGGATGGATGGATAGAAGGAAGGGAGGGAGAGAAGGAGGAAAAAAAGTTACCTGAATGAGTTTGTATTCCTTGACATCAACATGCATTAGAAAGCCACAGTCAACATCTTCTTAAAATGACAATGACTCATAGATACCCCTATCCTACTACTTCTACAGCTTTGCCCCCAAAACCCAGTCCTCCTCACCTGTCTTTAACACCTCAAAACTTGACTATTTCTGGAGCCAAGAGGAACATGTTGGGTCTCCAGGCTGATTTTTTTATTGCAATGATAAAGACCAAGTTTCTCTTTTTCTTCTTACCTTTTTTCCTTCAGTACCTTCTCTCCCTGGCTTTCCTGGGAGACCTTTGTCCCCTTTAAAACCTGGCAGCCCTGGGAGGCCTGGGGGGCCGGGAGGACAGTCATTGCACACATCCTATGAGTGGAGAGAGAGAGGGAGATGAATAACTAATACAAATGCAAAGTGGAGCACAGCACCAGGCCACCTACCTCTCCAGATGGCAGCAAATATGGAAAAGCATGTGGGTAAATTGAGTCATTACCCAGATATCTTTGTGCTAAGATTTTGTGTTTCACTTTCTTAACTTACAGTTAGATTTCAATGCTATTCATCTGAATTATTTATCTGATTATTACTCCATTTCTATTTCCAGCCATCCAGACTACTGGAAATACAGCTTAATAAAATGATGTCCAAAATCATGCAAAGTATCTGTGAGCATCTACAAAACATTGTATTAAGTCAGTGCAGAATCAGTACAGATGCTTAGTGCTATTAAATTAAACAAGCACGCTCTGTCCTTGAGGTTAGAGACGTGTGAAGTTGGGAGCTGGATTCTCTGTCCTATGTTTGTGTAAGTCAAGTGGTTTCTGAACAAGCAGCAGAGCTAAAAGCGCAGCAGACCCATGCCCTTAGGACTGTTTCTGTGACACAACCAACTCTGGCCAGGCTTAGCTTTGTCTTTCGCTGGAGGTAAGAATTTAACTCATGTTCTCGGGAGTTGAAGCTCGTTCTACTTCTTTGAGGCAGGTAATGCTGCCTCTGGGATACATTTAAAGTTCTGCCAGCACAAGGAATGTGTTTTCTGGCTTGTCTGGGTCATCTCCAGGTCCTGCACTTTGGAGCAAATGATGTAGCAAATAAAACTCCCCCAGCCATGAGCGTCCCCCCCTCACATGCCCAGCCTCTTAGATTCTTCTGCCTGTCCTCCTCTCTCATCCTGCCTTCCTTCCACCCCTCTTCTCTCCTTGTGATAAGGGTTTAATGAGATAATAAAAATAAACCACTTAGAATAGTACCAGGATAGATAGATAATGGCCAGAACATGTAGCTTTATTCTAATTCATTTATTCACCCAGTTCCTCACTCATTGAAAAATTAGTTGGCAAAGCATCTATTCTGTGTCAAGCACTGTGCTGAGCTTGAGAGCACAGTGTGTGTCTTGAAGAGCTCATGGTCAATTAGCATCAACTGACATGAGTAAATGGGCTACTACGATCTTTTGAATGTCCCAGCAGAGGGACCTGCACACACATGCGGAAGCTGCATGTTCACTTTGAATGAGGCGAAGTCTCAGGGGATTTTGTATTCTACTTGGTCTCTGCTTTCAGGGTGGGAAGTCTCATCATAGAAACAACTCTGAATGGTTCACCTGCCTTCATAGAAAATAGTCTTCTGCAGAACCTGAGCTTAATAAACAAATAAACCCAGACGCCAACCAGCTAACCAGCCAAATGACTGGCCAACCATGTCCTATGCCATCTGCCTTTAGTGGGTGGTGTGAAGAACTTATTGGGTTTTTTTGTTTGTTTGTTTGAGAACAAGGAGGAGTAAATATTGAAATAAATGAAACAAAGGCAAATAATAGAATATGCTTTGGCTGCTTTTTTTTTCTTTTCTTTTCTTGGAAGGTTGGTAGAGCTGGGAGGACCTGCCCTGTTCCTGGACCTCATCTTACAGCGCTTTATATTGAGACGCATCCGTGACACACTGCAACAACAGGTGCATGGTGGAAGGGACACGGGAAAGATGGCTGGCCGGATAGATGGGTGGATGGAAAAAAGGAAGGCGGGTTGGATAGAGGGTGGAAGGTGTAGAAGGAAGGTAGGAGAGAAGGCTGGCTGGCCGGATGAAACAACGGAGCTAGTCTGCTGGCAGTAAAAACTCTTACTACTGAGATTTCTCTGGAGTAGGAGGGTGCTCTGGGAACTGGGAGCCATTCTTTACAGTGGGATCCATAGCACTAAAGATTGTATCTGAATTCTACAAAATCTTATTAGTTTTCTGGGTTTTTTTTTTCTAATTTCTGACAGGACTCTCAGCCTGGGTCTGCCTTAGTCACAGATCATGCAGGATTGTTCCCTGAAAACCAAGCTGTGGGCAGCCCCAGATTTACCGGAGAGGCGTCTGGACTCAACACACAGACCCAGTCTTGGGATCCTGTAAGCCTGGGGGGAGATCAGCCCCCAGCCTGTAGTCACTGGTGTTCACTTTGGTTCTGGTCCTCCTGATCCTGCTCTACTCCTCTCTCATGAGGACACTTAATATGTCCATTTTTTGAATATCCTGAAATTGGTTATGTTTCCAGTAAGATTGGCTCGGCCAGACTCCACTGAAGCCTCTGTCCACCTAGGACCATGACTTTACCTCTCTGATCCTCGGACCCTAATCTGTGAATGGGGATCTCAGGGTCTTGTGACCATGAGATAATGAATGGAAGACATCCTGTCACCATCCTGGCACACAGAGGAAGCACAGTGAATTTGAGCTATTCCTATGCCTTTGTGGTTCTGGCTACTGTGCGGTATTTTCTTCCCTGGCTCTGTTGGCTGGCTTCATCTGCAGATCACTGCTACCAGCTTCTAACCCCTGCGCTTACCCAATTACCCAAACCAAGGCATTCAATCTCCCTGAGTCAATTTCCTTATCTATAAGCAAGGAACATTATTCTACTTCAGGAAACCGCTGCAAAATAAATTAATACATCTAAAGCACCTAGCACGTTGCCCAGTCCCTGTGTGTAATCCATAAACGCTGATCCCCTGCTGGCCTCTACCCTTTCCTTTTGTCTGAGATCTTTTCAGCACACCCAAATCACTGTGTCGTCACACACATACTGCACTGAGTGTGGAGAATACACCAGCTAAATGGTCAGCCGAATGTCTACCACGTGGAGGAAGACTGCAGTCTTGGCTGTATAAAAAAAGCACTACCTGCTTCCCAGGAGTCGAAATGACCTCTAGGTCATCACATCCAACTTCTTGCTGGATACCTGAATCATCATTGCACATTCCTACCAAAGGGTAGTTAGTATAGCTGACATCTCAGAATCTCTAGGTGGCAGGCGGGGAACTCACTAGCTTCACACACTTCAGCAGATGGCGGTCAGGACATTCTGGCTCATGCAGAGATGAAATCACGAAGCACAGAGGTTACATGTGAGGTCTCTGGAGTTGTCATGCTGGGGTCAAGTCTTAGCTCTGCCTCTGCCCAGATGTGCAGCCTTGAATAAGTGGCTTACCTATCTATGCCTCAAACATGCGGGTAGCAACAGAAGCCACCCACAGGGAGTTCTGTGAGGTGGGTGAAATAATATTTATGTGAGGAGTCAAGTAAAGGAGGTGATCTGGAGGTGACCTTGTGGGGCACAGATTCAATTCAGAAATTCATTTTCCAGGGACATAGAATGTTCTACCCAGTTACTTTTCCAACTATCAGAAAGAGATACGTGAGGTTATAAAACTCTCTGAGCTGAGACAAATATCCTGTAACACAAGATGCCTCCTCAGCAGGGCAGGAGGCACCAGCCACCAAGACAGACCAGCAGGCTTTAATCTTCAGCATCGGGCTGGCAGCTGCTGACTGGACAAAATGGGGAACTAAAGATAGTCTGCTCATCAGACCTGGCCAAAGCCACTGGGCCTGGGCTAGGATCTGCAGGATTCCCAGGCAAACCACAGCTCCGTGGGACCAAGAGGTCTCCACGGGCCACCCTGAGCGTAGGTGCTGGAATTCCCTTTGGGGTTTCCAACTGCCCTGAGGAGCACAGCTGCATCTTTTAGCAATTAGGAAATATCGATTTCACTAAGTATCTATATGAACGCTGTGGCCACAAGGCATGAAGCTTCACCCTCATGGTGCTCACTTTTACTACTGGCATAAAGATGGGACCATCTGGGGGTAGGAATCCTCCAGGGAGGGAGGGCAGGGGAGGAGCAGGGTCTGATGCAAACCAAGATCCTCCCAGAGCAGGGGAATGACAAGGCTAATAAAAGCCTGTAATAAACAAGGAATAGAATCAATAGATAATGACTTCTTGTCATGTCTTCGACTATAGGAAAAAAAAAAACCTATTTCTCTTATCAACAAACAAAAGATTGTTCTGCTTATTAACAAAATGTGTAACTTCCCATCAGGGCATCGCAGTGTGTAGCAAGGTTCAAAGTGTCAGGCTCCTGAGGAAGTCTTCTTTTTCTTTCATTCCCCTCCTGAGTCTCTGCATGACGTATGTATTTTCAGAACTCACCCAGGTGGGTTTTAGAACATAAGAAGTAAGTAAGGGGTTCTTCACACAAAACCCTTGCCAAAGTTCAGCCAGTGAAGTTTAAGCAAAGGTTTGAAGCTCAGACAGCAAAGGGAGCCTCCCCAGGTGCAGAGCAAAACACAAATCCCGCCGTCTCCCCCGTGAGCCCAGCCCTTCCCAGGTCACCAGGGTTTGAGACCCGAGGCCCTTGGCTAGGCAGGGGGGCCCTCTCACAACGTAGGCTTCAGGTACAATCCTCCATGCCTTGCCCTCTCTCAGCCAAGTTTTGGTAGACTACTCAGGGCCTCTGCCACCCTTGGGGAGATCGGCCACGGATCTGAGAACCAGGGGTATCTGCCCTCAACGCTGGATGAAAGGGCCAGCACCTGGTCACCCCTCACGGGTGTGCTCTGCCCTGGCACCAGCAGGACCCAGACCCAGTGACTCTGCCTTGTTTTTCAAAACACAGTTTAGTCCTGTGTGGGGTTGAACACGACCCTCTGGGATTAGGGAGGTCTAGGTTCTATTTTTAGAATATTCTATTTCTATTTCTGTCTAAAAATTTCTATTTGTATTCCATTTCATTCATTGACTATCACAGTGTCTTAGATTTTTTATACAGAAAACGAGAATGCTATTAGTACTGACCCCATAGAATAATTGTGAAAGTTTAGTAAGAAATGCATGTGAATCACGGATCACGGCACTGAGAACTTTGTGCTCCGTCTCTGCCTCACCTGGGAAGACAGCCGCAAGCCAGCTGTGGCTTTTAGGTACTTGTAAAGAGGCTGGTGTAGACAAGAACCTGAATTTAAGTGTTTAATTTAATTAAGTTTAAATTGACACAGGTGGCCAGGGGCTGTCATTTGGACAGTGTGGATTTAATACATTACCAGTTCTCAACTAATGTTGCTACTATTGTTGTTAATACCATCATGTAATTATTCAAACAAACAAAAAGAATCCCAACTTATTAGTGAGAGGCCCAATTTCCTTATCATAATTTTCTTTTCTTTTTTAAAGATGGGTGTCAGTCTGTAACCCAGCTGGAGGGCAGTGGCACAGTCATGGCTCACTGCAGCCTGGGCTAAAGAGACCCTACCAAATAGATGGAACTCCAGACATGTGCCACCACAACCACCTAATTGTTTAAAAAATCTGTAGAGATAGGGTCTCCCTATGTTGTTAGGCTGGTCTAGGATTCCTGGGTTCAAGCAATCCTCATGGCTTAGCCCTAGAGTAGCTGAGACTAAGGTGCAAGCCACGGTGCCCGGCACATCACCACCATTGTCACCATTGTCACGGTGGTACACTTTACCTTGACCAAGAGATTTATGTCCTCTGGAGACAGCTGTGAAGAGAGCCCCTGTCAAAGGAAAAACAAATATATACATCACACGTACACAAAGACAGCACATCTCGAGCCTCTCCAAGAAGTAAAAGGCCTTCCCAGGGCAAGCCACAACTTGTCACACACCTATGCCATGCATGGGACACAAATAGCCCTGTAGATGGGCAGGGCCTGGCAGCCATAGAAGGAAGAGGCTTCCAAGGCAGCAGCGGAACAGACTGCCGGTCCTCACCCATCTGGCTGGCTTCAGGCTTTGCTGATCCCTATTTTCCTTCTGCTGGCCCCTGCCCTTTTCCTGGCGTCCCTCTTCCCCACCCCGATCCCAACCTAACAGGTCTAATGGGCACCGTGAGGGGCTAAGGGGAGAACTGACTGCAGCCTGGTTGTCACAGAGTCTCTGGGTGTGCACCAGCTCTGCTATCAGTCATTCACAACCCAGTATGAATTCAAACCAAAGTCTTTAGCTCTCTCAGGCAAAGGAGCACTTGAAACTTCATTCTTTATTGTGAATTAACAGCCTTAATTCTGAAAAGGCTATCCACAGAGCAGAAGGAAGGGTAAAGCCTCTGAAGCATTAGGAATCTGAAGGCCCCTGAATTCATAATGGACTGAGTTGGAGCCACGATTGTGCCTTTTGTGATTGTGGCCGCCCTGGAACCCAAGCTGGGTGGTGGCCGAGTTCCCATTTGGGTGCCAGGAACACAGATGAGGAAGGGAAATAAAAATTAAAAGGCAGACACCAAAGGGAAGATGGGATTCCTGGGTAAGAATTAGACACTGGTGTGCTACTTTCAAGTTTCTGAGTTTTGCAGTGGCGACGTAGCAGCAGCCCCACTGACCACACACACAGTGGGAGATTCAACAGTTAAACTCCTGGCAGGCGACTGCTTCTTGTAATTATGTCTCAGTTTAAGTGTATGGATTATAAATCCAGTGTCATCCTGGGGAGACTGAAACCAAGACATTTTTCTGGCTCCTCTCCCCTTCCTGACCCATGGAGTCTCTGTCCCATACTGTGGCTAACAAAAACCATCTGATGCTGGTGACTTAAGCTTGCACGGGAAAACTGCTGTGGTGCCTTGGGAAGAGTTCATACCATCGTCTTGATATAAATGGTTGGTATGTTCAGAACTTCAATTAATCACCCTCTGGAGTATTGCAGAGGGGGTACCCCAGAGAGACTGGGTGGAATTGAGATTTGGAGGCACTGCAGGGAGAAGTCACTTGGGGGCAGCTGCCAAAGGCAGGGTCAAGATGTCCCCAGATTTCTGAGCGAGACTTCTCAGGAAGGGTGAACTTCTTGGAGCAGTGATATATTAAAACCTTAATTTAGAAGGGGAACGGTGTTTTATTTTAAAGTCTTTCACATTTTCCCTGAGAAGTTAATAAAAGGAGGGATTGAGGTGGTCAAACAGGGGTACTATGTGCTGTTGGCCCTGCTGTATTTGGGATATTGTCATGCTGATATTTGAGCCCTTTGCTAATTAGAGTGAACCATCTTTGACACTGAGGTTGGTGTCATTCACAAAGAAACAGAGAATGAGGAGTGGGTTAGGTCCAGTGCGGGTACCTGGTACAAATGCCAGACATTGCACAGTCTAGGACTGATGTGAGATGAAATGGCTGTCCCCAGGGGGCCCAAGGACTGATGTGGGGTGAAATGGCTGTCCCCAGGGGGCTGAGGACTGATGTGGGATGGAATGGCTAACCCCAGGTGGCCCAAGGACTGATGTGGGGTGGAATGGCTGGCCCCAGGGGGCACGTGTAGTACTATTCATGCTCCAGCACTCCATGTGGGATCTGACTGAGCTTAGCCTTGAGCTGAACCCACATTTTCAATCGGCTTTCCCCTGTGGAGTCCTTCTTCCCTGGACCCTTACAGGTCTCCTCTGAGAGCACTCCCCCAGTTAATCACTGACACCAGAATCCCCACCACATGGGCTCTGCTCCCAAAGAATCTAATGTGAGGCGGGGACCCCTGCACAGGAATCCTGTGCTTCTCCCCGTGTGTGCAGTAGGAGGAGCATTTGAGGAGGCTCTGTCTGCCCACTAATGGATGGGATTGTGCAGTGAAGGAAGAATCCAGAAGGCTTGAGTTGTCCACACCCTGCACATTCCAAAGAAAAGTCTAGCCCTTGCCCTCCTGCTGGGGGATCACCTCCAAGCCCTTGGAATGCCCTATCAGACAGGGGCCTTTGTTTGCCTGGGTTCTATAGCCAAGCCAGAGAGTCTTTTGGCTAGTGTGATTTACGGTGGGGCTGTTGGCCACACACTGTCAGTCTGACCTCTGGAGCAGCTGAAGGCTCCACACCTGGGTGACGGCTCCCGATAAAAACTCTGGACATCAAGGCTTGGGGGACATTCCCTGGCTGCAGCATGTCGTGAGTGTTGGCACACACTGTGGCTGGGAGAATTAAGTGATTTCTGTACAAGTTCACAGGGCAAGGACAAATGGAAGCTTGTACCCGGTCCCTCTGGGACACTTCTCTGTGTGCACCATTCCTCAGCTGATTTAATCTGTAACCTGTCACTGCAATAAACCATAACCATGAGCATAATGGCTTTTCTGAATTCTGCGAGTCCTTCTAGCAAATCTTTGAACATAAGGGAATCCCTGATACTGTGACCTATCTGATTAGGGAGACCAGAGAGACCCTGGCAGCCACTACGCCACGCTTGGGAGCATTTCAGAGGAGTGTGTTCAGTGGATCTAAACTTGGGCCAGCACACACCTGTTTCTTTCCCTCCCCCATCTCTCTTCTTCCCTCTCTCCCTGCAAGCTCTTTGTTCTGCTGGTGTCCAGCTGAGACATAGTCACAACTATCAACATCCTCAGCTGGACCCTGATGGCTTAATTCTCTTGGCAGGGAGGTGTCAAGAAGTCCAGGTTTGCCAGAGGTCATGTGAACCCCCATCAGACCCTGGCCTGAACCTCGACCCTGCCCCTACTTCTCCAGGGCCTTGCACGTGGACAGGGAAGTGGCTTCCATGAGGCTTATCTGGCCACTGTGAAGCTGAGTCCACAGAGGAGGACACGTGCACAAGTGAGCTGTCCCTAACCTCTGCCAGGACTCCACGCCCCTCCCTTGGAAGGTCTTCAGGGAAAAGGTTCAGGATCCTCGTGGGCAGACGGTGTCCAGGTCTCTGCTGTGTTTGCCAACTTGGATGGGGCAGGGGTAGCTGCCCGAGCCCACAGGGCCCCCTGTGCTTTGTTTGAAACCAGACTGGGCTTGCACAAGAGACAGGGGCCTCTTGGGTTCATCTTGAGGTAAGCTTCTGCCCAGGGGAACATCTTAGGGTGTGAGACAGCCTCACCTGTGAACCTGGGACTGCCTCGTCTCCTCCATCCTAGGGAGCGTCCTGCAATAGACTAACTCACCCACAGCTGCACAGCCGCCTCTCACTCCCAGCCTGCACACCCTCATTTCCCCTTCCTGGAGGGCCTGGCACATCCAGGCTACTCGGCTGGACCCTTTGGGCTTCTCTGGCACTGGTCATTCAGTCAGATGATGAGGGTGCCCCCCATCAGGGAAGCCTGGAGGACCCTTGGGCCACACTGTGGAAACCTGCCAAGGGCCCAGAACTTGGGCTAACTATGTCCCCTCAACTGTCGTGGCTTCCACTGTGAGGTAAGAACAGATGTTTCTACCACACGTCACAAAGCGAGTGACCAAGGGGCTGACGTTACCCAGCACAGGGGTAGGGACTGGGAGAGTTAGGAATTTTCAGGGGATGCTGCTATTGCCCAGCTCCATTGTGGGAGGCCTGCATTGGGTCCTGAGCTCTCTGCCTCCTACATCTATGGGAGGTGCTACCAGGAAACTCAGGACAAGGGAACCCTTCTGGAAGTGGCTTCAAACCTGCAGCTCAGCTCCTATCTGCTGTCCCTTTCCTGCCATCCTACTCTGACTGGGCCTGGAAACAGGTGCATGGTGTAACGTGCCCGCTGGCGTTTGTCTCGGGGTCTCACGGCATCCTGTGTTAGTGCCCTCTGCCTGCAGCTATGTAGATTCCCTCTGTGAAAGCCTCTCAAACCACCCGAGTTGCATTTTATTTCTCACTGCGGGCCTGCCCCCAGTCAATATCCACCCAGCACTGTAAGATGCCATACCGGTTTGCCAGGAGGGCCTCTTTCTCCAGGATTTCCGGGTGCTCCCTGAAAGAGGAAAGGAAGGGAACACGCACGGTGGTAAGCACTCCGGCCACCTGCTCTGCCAAGTTCTGGGTCAGCCAAGGATAAATCAGTGGGAAATTAATCACCAAACCATAAGGACTCACACCAAGAAAAATTCATGTTTTCCAATCTGAGCTGAATAACCAAACCTTCCCAGGAAACAAGTAACAGTGGGAAATGCTTAGAACAGTGAGCCGTCCCTCCCTGCCTCCTACTTTAAACACAAAACTAAAATCAACTCACGCACACAAAGCACGTACAAGTATGCACGCACACACACACCTGTCTTAAAATGCCCCAGTCTTCTTTCAAAGGCAAGAGAAGGGCAGCTCTGCCTGGGAGGAGAGTACTTCTACTGAATTGGCTGTAGGAATGTGATGTTGACAGTGAGGAAGATAGGATTTAGAGTCTAACTTCCTTTTTGAGATATACTCCAAGCAAGGGAAGGGTTTCTACTGTTCCTTCTTTTTTGGGGTGGGGGTGGGGGTAGGGGGACAGAGTCTCACTCTGTAGCCCTGGATAAGAGTGTCATGGCATCATAGCTCACAGCAACCTCAAATTCCTGGAGTCAAGTGATCCTCTGATCCTCTTGCCTCCGCCTCTGGAGTTGTTGGAACTACAGGCACCTGCCACAATGCCCAGCTAGTTTTTCTATTTTTAATAGAGACAGGGTCTCACTCTTGCTCAGGATGGTCTGGGAATCTACCTGCCTCAGCCTTCCCAAAGGCTGAGATCATAGGCATGAGACACTGCACCTGGCCTATTATTCCTTCTTATAATGAACTAAAACTAGAAGTGGAAAGAGGTATGTCTATGCAATAAATACACTGCGTACTGGTGCCAGCAGCTCTGGCATGGTTGTCAATTATCTACTTGGTCAATAGGTTTGAACTGAGCAACTTCTATGCACCTGTCATGCTACTAGGCACTGAGGGCCTACAGACCCATAAGACACATGATCCCTGCTTTCCTGGAGCTCAGACACCTCTGAGCAAAAGCTAGATAATGGAGATAAGAGATGACCGTCATTGTCACCATGTGGGCAGTAATGCATGCTCAATGAGCATCAGCTTAGTCTGGAATTCCCTTGAAGGGAGAGAGTTGCTCTAGGGAAGGTTCAAGAACAAGTCCTCTCTTAGGTTGTGCCTGACCTGGCAGAGCTGACTGGCTAGCTACATGCAAAGTTGACCAAGAAATTGGAAACGTGGTGTGTGATACACAGGAGTGTAAATGTTTCTGAAAGCATAACACAGACACAAAAGCATACGACATAAAACTAGCTAGCACAAAATTAAAGTTAAAATCATGCCCATGGGGCTTCCTGGAACTCCTTCACGGAGCTGTGGAGCTGGCCACATAGTCAAGAGAGGCCAGGAGATGGGGGTGAGCTTCCAGGACCTCCCCTGAACCCACCATTTCTCTGTACTCACATCCTGGCCAGCTGGGCCCTGGGGTCCAGGGAACCCTGGTAAGCCTCGTGATCCCTGATGAAAAAGAAGAGAAGACACTTCATAAAATCCTGAGCAAATGCAGCCTCTCCCTCCTTGGCAGTAGTTGGCTGTCACTGTACACATGCACATGTGTACAGTGCATCGTGGGGGCTGCAAGACCCCTGCTCCGAGCTCGCTCATCCCCTGTGCCCTGTGGAGGTGGATGGGCTCAAAACCCAGAAAGAATGCTCTGGAGAAGCTTTGCTTCATGCCTGAGGACTCCGCCCCATCTGGAGGCCCCTAGCTTTCCTGGAAGGAACAGCCCCAGACGGCCCAGCTCAGATCCGCTCACCACTCTGCCCTGTGGATAAGGAGCTGAGCAAGATTCTCTGGGTGAGACTCAGGGGAGTGCTCAGCGCACTCACTGTATTTAAGAAAATCATTCCCATTCTGTTGACATTTTCTGGAAAGCATCAGGAAATGGTACAGACATCTTTCATCATGGCTGGTTTTCCTAGAAGACTTTTCCTTAAAAAGATCTGCAAGAGGGAACTGTCCGACCTGACGGGTGGGGACCGTGCAGTTCCACAGCTGACCCTGCCTCTCCTGGGCCTGGGCAGACCTGCTGGCTCACCCACCTTCCCACTCGGAGCCCTGCCCGCCTCACCTCGCCCCTGCTGCACTTGCTGAGATCTTGTCTATCAATTCCCTGCTCTGGGCCTCAATTTCCTTATCTATAAAAACAGGTATAAAAATCTCTGTCCTTAATTCAAAAATCCTATGAATGAAGGCAATTTAAAGTATGCACACAGATTTCGGATTGCATGTGAAAACCCCACACTGTACCCCAGAAGTACATTAATGTACATAGTTACCATTCAATAAAAAAATTTAAAAAAAAATAAAGTATGCACACAGGACATAGGGCACAACGCTGTCCCAGCTGCTAATGTGCAGCTCCACCCCAGCAGGGCGACGTTGTAGGAATTCACATTCTTCTCGTAAATACAGGTATCTGTGATCATCAGCTGTGCTGCTCCTAAGAACAAATCCCTCTGAGCACTGTCTTTTAACATAAAATGTTAACTGGTTAGATGTAAGCATTCCGAATTGTATATAAAACCAGCACACTGTACCCCATAAATGAATTAATCTACACAGTTATGTTTTAATTTAAAAAAAATAAAATGTAACATTTACATTTAAAAAAATAAAATATATAAAACCAGCACGTTGTACCCCGTGACTGTATTAAAGTACACAGCTATGATTTAATAAAAAATAAAAATAAAAATAAAATAAAATGAGTCTCTCAGTCTCGCCAGTGACTCATGGGTCTTGCACGCCTTACAGATTAAAAGAAAGCCCCTCACGGCCTGTGGCTGTGTAGTTGGGGTGGTGAAGTCAGAATTCAACAATTGGTTCTTCTGGCAATTTGATTAAATTCAGTCCTTCTGTGATGGAGAGATACCAAAATGCAAAGGTGGTATCAGTTTGCCCGAATATGAAATGGTCCGCCGGTTAAACAGCCCCACCGCGCCTGGCTGCTTACCCGCATCCCTCAAATCCTGTCCGGTACATCAGCGCTCGGATTTCAGAGCGACTTCCCTGGTTAATGATGTCAGGAGTTTTCAAAAATGACTTTAGTTTTGGATACTTCCAATTCAAAACTGCTTTGGTAAGAGCAGGATTCCTCCCTCCCGTAGATCCCAGTCCTTTATTTAAAGCGTACTGTACCTGGGGACCTTTTTCTCCTGGGGGTCCGGAAGGGCCCTAGGAAATAAACAAACAAGCAAACACATAAGGAAAGTTGGAATGAAACGCTCCCCTAAACCTGCCATACCGTTTGTGCCTCTGCCTGGTCACTACTTGTCCTAGGGGAGTGGCTAACTTCCTCCCATCTCTGGGCTGGGCTGCCACACTCTCCGCCACCTGCTGGCTACAAATTCTGCTCACAGAGCTCTCCCTGGAACCCCCTCCAGGTGCCCCTGGACTGGCTCCACGCTATCCTTGTCACACGTGGCTCCTGACACCTGGGCCCAAGTCTAGTGTGTAGCTCCACTGTGGGCTTAGACCCAGCAGTCCCAGCTTCCGCAAGTGATAACCCCTGAGGCATGCACTGGTTCTCCCAGCTCAGGATGGGCTGGGGGCACACTAGGGCGGGGCTCCCCGGCGTGGCCTGCGTGGCTGAGGCTACAGTGGTGTTGCTCTCTGTGCACCAAGGGTGCACACGTATACACACAGACATGGGTCTGCCAGCCTCCAAGTGTGCCCAGCCCTGGGCCTACCTGGAATTTGGCTTCCAGATACTGCACTTAGACTGTTCCTGGACCAGCTGGAAGCCTCACATGCAGTCCCAGGTCCCAGAGGGAGCACAACTGCCCATGCCCTGCACCCCTGTTCTGCTGGTGCAGCTCCGTGAAGACTCTATCCCGACCTTCTATCCAATGTTCTTGCCATACTTTGGTTCTTACTTCAGACATCTCTGCCCTTGGAAACCCTCCCCTGCCTTCTCCGCAGAGCGCCTAGTGGATGTGGCCCCAGCCCCTGCACACACCCTGCCTGGGGATGAATGCCCAGCACTGTCATCGCCTGTTGGCCATCTCTCTTCTCCACTGAAGAGACTGACCACTGAGCAGTGGGTGCCAAGCCTGCGTTCCTGCCATGTTCTCCAGCACCCAGTAAGTGCCCTGAGAACTGTGAACACACAGCAGACGAGACCACAACACGTGGCATTTCCCACAATTAAAACCATAAAGCACAAGGAGACCTGGAGGGTCAACTGCAGTCATCCCTGCTCACTGACGACCAAACCAAGGCTCGGAGGAGACAGACACTGCCCGAGCCATGCCAGGAGTCACTGGCCAGGTGGGGTTGTCCCACCTCCTGCTCCTGTTCAGCAGGAAAAGAGGTGAGGAAAGAAAGAACCTCACAGCAGTGCCAAGGCCCTGCCCTGGGATGGACCAGGTAACCTGACAGCCGCCCACTAATATGCCCAGAGGCGCCTGACAGAAAAGAACAAGTGTTGTTTTAGGTGAACAGCTGAGCACTAGAGAAAGTAGGGATCTCCAAAGATCTAGAGGAAGGGACCATGAGAAGCAGCCCCCAAACCCACCAAGATCTGTCCCAGAGGAAAGCGAGGTCCTAAAGGTTGTATAGAGATAGGAGATGAGGCTGGAGGCTCATTGATCAGGAAGGTCAAACTCAGAACACTAAGTAAAGGCCGGACCTTCAAGAGGCTATAACAGGGTCCAAGGGTTTTCTGTATAAGGGTGGCCAGGAAAGCTAAGGGTAGAGAAGGAAAAGACATCAAAGAAACTCGTCTGTCTTTGCCTGTCGGGGAAGGGGCATAAGGAAAAAAAGCCTCCGTGGAGAATTCACCCCTGGAGGCCAGTCTTGGCAGCTATCTGGGAGCTCAGAAACATAAGCCCTGCAAAGTTTCAGCTCAAAGCCAATAATTACATTTACCCACAAATCAATTTCTGGGCACCTAGAAAATCACCTCTGAGTAGAGCAGCCTTCACAGATATGATCTCAAAGGACAAGAACTCACAATCTCAAATTATAAAACTGTCTCCCACAGGAGTGGCACCGGACATAACAAGTTAGAATTGGAGTTCCCAAGAACTTCAGATGGTAGCACAGTCGGTGCAGGTGATGAACATGATCTAGTCAAAATAACTAAATATTTTCCAGCTCCATCCATGTAAACATGAAGTAGGTATATGTACGCCATGGAATGCTGTGCAGCCATAAAGAAAGATAGAGACTTCACCTCCTTCATGTTTACAAAGAACCAGCTTTAGGTTAAAATTAAATCTGTACACTGAGGGAGTGTGAGAAAACTTGGGTCCACGATAACATTCCTGAGCCCCTGGCCTCTGCCGAAGCCCTTACTCACCACAGCTTCCAC
>CAUYQV010113463.1:0-20456 GCA_963574575.1 Galagoides demidoff
GGCGGGCGCCTATCGTCCCAGCTACTTGGGAGGCTGAGACAGGAGACTCACTTGAGCCCAGGAGTTGGAGGTTGCTATGAGCTGTGATGCCATGGCACTCTACCCAGGGGGATAGCTTGAGGTTCTGTCTCCAAAAAAAAAAAAAAAAAAAAAAAAAAGATGATGATTCTGGCTCGGGGCCTGTGAATCTAGCCCTGGCCCGCCAAACAACAATGACGGCTGCAATCAAAAAATGGCCGGGCCTTGTGGCAGGCGCCTGTGGTCCCAGCTACTTGGGAGGCTAAGGCAGGAGACTTGCTTGAGCCCAGGAGTTGGAGGTTGCTGTGAGCTGTGATGCCATAGCACTCTGCCCAGGGCGATAGCTTGAGGCTCTGTCTCAAAATAAATACAGAAAGAAAAGAAGACGGTTCTTTGTATGACCTTACCAAAAAAACTTTGCATTTCTTTTTACTGTGTAAACCTATCAAATATCTACTGTATTTCAAAATAAGCCTCTGTATTGAATGTTTAAAGTAATTTCTGTGTAGTTTCTTACTTTTTAAAAAATTCTTCAGAATAAGTAGTAGGTTTTGTTATCACTTATTAGAATAATTTCACCTTCTTTTTCTTTTACTCTGTAGGTTTGGATGGAGCTGTTGAGCAAAGCTTCTGTTCAATATGTGGTAGCAGCTGCTTGCCCATGGATGGGTGCTTGGCTTTGCTTAATGATGCAGCCTTCTCATTTACCAATTGATTTAAATATGCTGCTAGAAGTAAAGTCTAGAGCCAAGGTAAGTGTAGTAGAAGGACATGATGTATGTATTTGTATGTTCAAATTATTTATTTATTTGTTTATTTTGGAGCCAGAGCTTCAATCTATCCCCCTGGGTAGAGTGTTGTGGCATCACAGCTCACAGCAACCTCCAGCTCCTGGGCTCAAGTGAGTCTCCTGCCTCTGCCTCCCAAGTAGCTGGGACCACAGGCGCCCGCCACAACTCCTGGCTATTTTTTGGTTGCAGCCATCATTGTTGTTTGGCAGGCCTGGGCTGGATTCGAACCCACCACCTTAGGTGTATGTGGCTGGCGCCTTAGCCATTTGAGCCACAGGCCTATTTATTTATTTTTTTGAGACAGAGTCTCACTGTGTCACCCTTCATAGAGTGTTGTGGCATCACAGCCCACAGCTTCAAACTCTTGGGCTTAAGTGATTCTCTTGGCTCAGCCTCCCAAGTAGCTAAGACTATAGTTGCTCACTACAACGCCTGGCTAGTTTTTGGTTGTAGTTGTCATTGCTGTTTGAAAGGCCCAGGCCGGATTTGCACCCACCAGCTCTGGTGTTTGTGGCTGGCGCCCTAACCACTGAGCTACAGGTGCCAAGCCTCAACTCCTAATTATTAAGACTGTAGCCATTTAAGAAATCTGTACTGTGGCTCAAGTGGTTAAGGTGCCAGTCACATACACCTAAGGTGGCGGGTTCGAATCCAGCCCAGGTCCACCAAAATAACAATGACGGCTGCAACCAAAAAATAGCCAGGCTTTGTGGTGGGCGCCTGTGGTCCTAGCTATTTGGGAGGCAGAGGCAGGAGACTCGCTTGAGTCTAGGAGTTGTAGGTTGCTGTGAGCTGTGATGTCACAGCACTCTACCCAGGGGGATAGCTTGAGGCTCTGTCTCCAAAAAAAAAAAAAGAAAAGAAAGAAAGAAATCTGTATTGCTTTCAGATTAATGTGATTTTATTTTTTTATCTTAATTTCATCTATGTTGCTTTCAATTAAATGTGATTTCATTTTTTATCTTAATTTTTATTAAATTATAACTATATACATTTATGGGGTACAATGTGATGATTTGATTTTTTTTTTTTAATTGTTGGGAATTCATTGAGGGTACAAGAAACCAGGTTACACTGATTACATTTGTTAGGTAAAGTCCCTCTTACAATCCTGTCTTGCCCCCAAAAGCTGTGGCACACACCAAGACCCCAACCCACCCACCTTCTGCGTTTTTTTGTGGTTAGACATAATATACTCTTAGTTGTTTTGAAGTGTATGCTTATATTGTGCACTTTAGGTGAGATCTCGCCAAATATCCTCCCTCCACTCACTCTCCTCTCTTCCCTCCCCTAAATGTGATTTCATTAATTTAGTATAGGTAAGGGAGAAATTATTATTTATTAGGACCCTGACAAAATGAGTAGCAATTTTTACCCATTAAAATTTTCTGAAAAGAACTGTACTTTAGTGAGATTCTAACAAATGATTGTTTTTTTTGTTGTTGTGACCTATTCAATATACGTATATATTTTTTGAGACAGAGTCTCATTTTGTTACCCTTGGTAGAGTGCTGTGGTGTCATAGCTCACAGCAACCTCAAACTCCTGGCCTTAGAGATTCCCTTGCCTCAGCCTCCCAAGTAGCTGGGACTTGGGAGGCGCCTGTCACAATGCTCAGCTATTTTTAGAGGTGGAGGTCTCACTCTTGCTCCGGCTGGTCTCGAACCCATGAGCTTAGGCAATCCACCCGCCTTGGCCTTTCAGAGTGCTGGGATTACAGGCATGAGCCACCTCGCCCAGCCATCACCTATTAAATTTTAATGATTATTCCTTATTGTTTTTCCCTTATCCTTCACTCTAGGAAAAAACAGGTGGTAAGGTGCGCCAAGGTCAAAGCCAGAGTAAAGAAGTACTTCAGGAATATATTGCAGGTGCAGACACCATCATGGAAGACCCTGCCACCAGGGATTTTGTGGTTATGCGGGCCAGAATGATGGCAGCCAAGTGAGTATATGTTAAATGTCGAATTAGCATGAATTCACAGGTCTGGCTTTCAAAGGTCTTTTAACCAAAGGATTCTTTTGATGTGCCTGTCAGTCCTTCTTTGGTCACACTGATTACAGCCTAAGAAAAAATTGAAAAGTTAATATTTTTAATTTTGGGGGTTCTGGGGTTTTGTTTTTTTTTTTGCAGTTTTGTTTTTGGCCAGGTCCAGGTTTGAACCTGCCACCTCCAGCATAAGGGGCCAGTGCCCTACTCCTTTGAGCTACAGGTGCCGTTCCTTTTTTTTTCTTTTGAGACAGAGTCTCACTATGTTGCCCTGGATAGAGTGCTGTGGCATTACAGCTCACAGTAACCTCAAACTCTTGGGCTTAAGCTGTTCTCTTACCTCAGCCTCCCAAGTAGTTGGGACTACAAATGCCCACCACAATGCCTGGCTATTTTTTGGTTGTAGTTGTCATTGTTGCTTGGGTTTGAACCCGCCAGCTCTGATGTATGTGGCTGGCTCCCTAGCCTCTGAGCTACAGGTGCCGAGCCCATTTGGGGGAGTTTTAAAATAGGATTAAAAGATAAGAGAATGTCTTCGATGGGAAAAGTTATGGCTCCAGTAAGAAGAGTTTTACTCTTAAGTAGTTTCTACAGTAACTTCTCTTTTTTCCTCCCTGTTAGGTTACTAGGAGCACTTTGTTGCTGTATTTGTGACCCAGGTGTAAATATGGTAACCCAAGAAATTAAACCAGCAGAATCCCTGGGCCATTTACTACTCTTCCATTTGAATTCCAAATCTGCCTTACAGAGGATTAGTGTAGCTTTGGTAATCTGTGAATGGGCTGCTTTACAAAAGGTAAGATTTTGCCCCCAAAAGAATAAAGACAAATTAGTAAACCAATTTCCATTAGCTGTTAGGATTATTTACTTTATATTCTACATTATATTCTATGTAAAAATATTCTCTGTATAAAAATCCAACAGTTATAGAAAAGTATTACAAATTATATTGAACATTATTTCTATCCTGTTTTCCTTTAACCCTGGACTGTTTTTTAGAACCCCTATTCTTGTACCTTAGAATACTAGCTGTGCCCATATTTAGTATTTGCTCTTAACCCTACAGTCTGTTAAGAGATGTTCGTATTTTAAATGTATGTATGGGGACACAGTCCAGAAACTACTGATCATCTATTCCTCTAGGCTTTGAGTATTAAGAGATCCATTTTTATGTATAGTAGCAAAGGAAGAATTTTAGACCCTACAGGATGAATAATCTTTGCATTTAAACCAAAATCTTCATGTTTCCAAATAAATTATTCCCTTCCAACCTCTTTAACTTTTAACTTCTAGTAAGATGTATGATTTTGTGTAAGACTTACTTCTGTAAATCAAAGAAACTTCCTCCTGGCTTTGTGTATTCTGTTGATTGGAATTCTGGAAATTTAACTGTCTGCACTTGCTGTGAGAGTTGCTTGTTACTGCCTCTTAGCAGTTTGTCAAAGCTATGTGTCTAAAAGTAACTGAGCCATGCTCTATTACAACTGAGACCCCTGCTTTGCCTCAGGAAAGAAGCAAAGCTCATCTACTTTTAGGCAGGATTCGGTGTGCTGGAGAGGCAGTGATGCTGTGTTTTTGTGCCTCTCAGACTCAGCAGCAAGTGTTGACAGTTCGGTTTCTGGACCCTCACAGAGCTTCTCTGGACTTACTCTGTGAAGCCCAGGCTGATCACCCAGATCCCACAGAACCCCTCATGGCTCACCACTGAGGCCATTCCCCCTCTGGTTGGGGCAGGCAACAACCAGAGAGAATGGGAAGGGTTAGTTAAATTTGGGGGCAGGTAAGTAGTTTTTAAATTATATATCCATTTCTATACTATGGCATGTGAAACTGTGGGCTCAACTGTTAAGAAATCTAATAATGAATTTTTAAGTAATATTTTTAGTTAGTGCATGCTGGATTTTTTTCTGACTGATTTCTTTTTTTATAGTAATACACTTTAAAATCTGTGCTTTCTGTACATGTAAACTTTGAATAAGTTCAGAGTAAAATAAGAATAATTAGGAAATTTAATGGAATTGTAATAGTTTTGTGTGCATGTTCTATAGTTATACACATAATTTTAGAGTAGTTTGTGTATAATACATTTTCTCTAACTGTGTGTTCTGAGAAGTAACAGAACGTAGATCCAAAATACATAGATTGAGAATTTGGTAGTCTGCAAGTAAAGATTTATGTGTTTATAAAGTTATGTTTATGTATTTTCCCTGACTTTTTGTTGTCTATTGTATTTTAGGAATGTAAAGCTGTTACTCTAGCTGTGCAGCCACGTTTACTTGATATCCTTTCAGAACATTTATATTATGATGAAATTGCCGTTCCATTCACACGAATGCAGAATGAATGTAAACAGCTTATATCATCATTAGCTGATGCACATATTGAAGTTGGTAACAGAGTTAACAACAGTGTTTTAACAATAGATCAAGCTAATGACCTGGTGAGTAAAGAAATAGCTTTCTTAATTTTAGATAGAACATGAGAGTAAGAAAATAAATTTGTTGTGACATGTTTACCGCAAAAACATGCTAATTTGTTGAGTCTCTGGTTTGGTAACCTGTTATCTCTGCCCATTAGAATGGTTATTTTATTGTATCAACTTTTCTTGAAATAAGAGGATAGAGAAAGAATTTTTTTTTTTTAAACTCAAATTCTGACAAATCAATGCATCTTTATTACAAAAAGCTGTTAAATTTTGTCATTTGAGTCTGGCAGAGTGTAGAACGCTTCTATAATTTCTTCCCACTAGTCCCCACTTTGAAAATAAACATACAGAAAACATGAGAAAATTACACAATGAATGCTCACTTTCACCAGCTAGATTCTTTTTTTTTTTTTTTTTGAGACGGAGCCTCAAGCTATCCCCCTGGGTAGAGTACCATGGCATCACAGCTCATAGCAACCTCCAACTCCTGGGCTCAAGTGAGTCTCCTGCTTCTGCCTCCCAAGTAGCTGGGACCACAGGCACCCACCACAACGCCCGGCCATTTTTTGGTTGCAGCCATCATTGTTGTTTGGCGGGCCTGGGCTGGGGATTCGAACCTGCCACCTTAGGTGTACATGGCTGGCTCCTTAGCTGATTGAGCCACAGGCACCCACAGGCGCCGAGCCACCAGCTAGATTCTATAGTTAACATTTTATTAAATTTGCTTTATCACTTATAAATATTCAACTGTCTGCTCCTCTATCCAACTATCTATCTGGGCTTTTTGATGCATTTCTAAGTTTCAGATACCAGTATATTTCAGCAGGTAAATAACTAAAATGCAATAATTGTTTATGATTTTTTGCTCTGTTTGAGGTGAAGTTTATATACTTAAGTACACAAATCTTAAGTGGATCATTTGATGAATTTTGATAGATGGCTATACCTATGAAACCCCTATCAGATATAGAACATTACTATCCTGATCTGTACCTCTTTCTGTCCTCAACCATGATTCTCATTTTTCTACCACCATAAATTACCTGTTCTAGAATTTCATATAAATAGGCTCATACACTATGATCTTTGGCATTAAGATGTTTTTCAGCATGTTTTTGAAATGTATTAATGTTATATATATTAATAATTTGTATTTATTGCTGAATTTTATTCCATTATATGCATATACCACAATGAGTTTAAACCATTCTCCTATTGACAGACACTGGGCTAGTCCCTATTTTGGACTATTATGAACAGTGTTGCTATCAATGTTCTTTTTTTTTTTAAGAGACAGAATCTCACTTTATCATCCTCAGTAGAGTGCAGTGGCATCACAGCTCACAGCAACCTCCAACTCCTAGGCTTAGGTGATTCTCTTGCCTCAGCCTCCCCAGTGGCTAGGACTACAGGTGCCCACCACAATGCCTGGCTATTTTTGCAGTTTGGCTGGGGCCAGGTTTGAACATGCCAGCCTTGGTATATGGGGCTGGCACCCTACCCGCTGAGCCATAGATGTGGCCTCCTGTAAACGTTCTTTTTTTTTTTTTTTTTTTAAATAAACATTCTTATACAGCAATTTTTGAGGTTTTTTTTTTTTGGAGACAGGGTCTTGCTCTGTTGCCTAGGTTAGAGTATAGTGACATCATCTTAGGTAACTGAATCTCAAACTTATGTGCTCCAGAGATCCTGCTGCCTCAGCCTCCCATTTGGGTGGGTCTGCAGGCCCATGCCACTAGGCCCACATATTTTTTTTTTTTTTTTGGTAGAGACAGGGTCTTACTTAGGCTCAAGCTGGTCTTGAACTCTTGGTCTCATGAAATCCCCCATCCTTCCAAAATGTTAGGATTACAGGTGTAAGCTACCATACCTGGTGTGTGAAAATAAATTTTTATTTTTCTTGGTTAAACATGTGGGCATGGAATTGCTGGATCATAAGACAGTTCCATGTTTAGTTTTATAGAAAACTACGGACCTTTTCCCCAAGTAGTCACATCATTTTACTTTCTGACTATCAATATGTATGAGTTCTGCTTATTCTACATTATTACTAACATTTGGGGTGGGTTTTAGCCATTCTGGTGGTTGTGTGATCACTGTGTTGCTGTGGTTTTAATTTGCATTTCCTTGATAACTAATATGTTGAATAATTTTTAATATCTTATTGTTATTTGTGTACTACTTTCCTTTTTAAAATACTTGTTCAAGTCTTTTGTGTACTTTTAATTAGGTTGTTTATTATTGAGTTATAACAGCTTTTTTTTTTGTTTGGGTTTCATTGAGGGTACAAAGAATTAGGTTACAGTGATTGCATTTGTTCGATAAAGTCCCTCTTAAACTTGTGCCCTGACCCCAGGAGGTGTGCCATATACTGTGTCACTCATCCCCCATCCTCCTCCCCTGTTGTAGCAGTTCTAAATCTTGGCAGAGTGTGGCTTACCTTTTAATTCTTTTAATGGTGTCTTCACATGAGCAGATATTTTAAATTTTGATGACATCTAATTTATCAGTTGTTTTCTTTTACGGTTATTCTGTGATATGTCTATATGTCTTTTGCTGTTTCCAAGAGACAAAGGTATTCATATACATTTTCTTCTAGCAGATATTTAAAATTTTGGTGAAATCTCATTTATCAATTGTTTTCTGTTATGGTTATTATGTCCTGTGACATGTATAACCTTTTGCTGTTTTCCCTTAACTACCCCTGGCAAAGTTATTCACATATGTTTTCTTCTAAAGTTTTGTAATTTTAGCTCTTATGTTTAGATTTGTCATCTGTAGTGAATTAATGTTGGTATTAAGTGTAAAGTGAAGGTTGAGGTTGGTTTGTTTTTCTTACAGATATCTAGTTTTTCCATTATTGTTTATTGAAAAGACTTTTCTTTCCCCATTGAATTGCTTTGACTCCTTTGTAAAAAATCAAATGAATTATACGTGTGGGTCTCTATCTGGATTCTATTTGTTCTATTTGTCTCTCCTTATGCCTGCATCAATGTCATGATTACAGCAGCTCTGTCCTTATACTGTAAGGTTGGATAGTGTAAATGAGTTATTCTTTTTTTTTTTAATTATAGATTGAGAAATTGCCACTTAATTTGTGTTGGTCTCCATGAAATAGTAATCTTTATTTCTTATCCCCCTTTCTAGTTGAGCAATAATATGGTTGAAATTATTTTGTTCTCTCCTGTAAGAGAAAACTGAAATTACTGTTTCTTACCCTCAGTTGTTCTTAAATAAATTAAGTTGTTATATAAATTTCCCTTTTGCCTTCTCTCCCCCACTTTTTATATCTCTCAAATTTTCCTTATGGTCTTGGGAACTTTTCTTCCTAAAGCTCATCAAATGACCGCACTTTCATCATATTCTTAAGCATATTCCTTATTCCCCAATAAAACTATCTTTCTACTTCATCATTTGACGTGGGATAGAAGATAAGCATAACTATTAGAATCTCTGGAAGAGAGGATCGAGGGTAGGATAATTTTCAAAGGTGCCTCATTGAATCCTTGTTTTCCTCTTACCTGCCAAACATGGGCATTTCCCTGAAGTCTAACTTTTGTCTTTTTCACCATTCTCATAGTTTAATTCTTATGTACTATTTATCTCAATCATTTTTATGTTCTTCTATTAGGCATTTTTACATAAATATTTCGCTGTTACTTCACATTTAACCCAAACTGGAAATTTTAACAGAAAAAATGCCATTTTGACCCATAGTCAAAAATCTTGTCAGCATTTTCTTTCAGAGAGTTTCATGTGTTTATTTTTTTTCTATTTCCATTGTCATAGCCCACTCAAAGGCCTTGGTACTTTTAAATCTAGTAAAAGACTTAAAAAGTCTCACTTACCTTTAAGCCTCCAGGTAGTCTCTGGTTCATTTCATTTTGCATGCTGTGCTAGACTAGTAGTGTACTTTTAGTACCACTCTGAACACGTCCCTCCCCTGCTTAAAAATATTTTTTCCTTTTCTTATTTTTTTTTCCTTTCTTTCCTCACCTTCTCTAAATTCTTTTTTTTCCCTCATTATTTCTCAAACTTCTTCCTCTCAAGTCCTAGTTAGCTTTCTTCTTGTAGAAGTTCACCTCACTCCCTCACTTCTCTGTCTTATTCATTTTCAACCCCACTATGCCTGAGATTCTATTTCCCTTTCCAGGAATTCCCTACCCTCAACCTTATGTCCTCATCACTTGATACTCTCCTTTTGCACCTTGTGCTTATGTCATGATAAACTGTTTTCAGTTCCTTAGATAATGCCCTGCTTTCTACTCCCTACCTCACTTTGTCTATTTGCCAAGATGTGCCTATAACCCTTGCTTTACTCATTCTTTAAAAATCAAGCACAAGTGTGTTCCCCTCCTTTGGCAAGTGTCTACTAACCTCTTCTGCTAAAAAGGGCTAAGCAACTCTCCATACTCCATAGCATCTTATATTTGACTCAGTTATATGTTAAATTTTCTTCATTCTTTACTTCTCTCTCTCCCATGTTAGTCTATGCATTCTTTGAGTGTCTTCAGCCATTAAGTCTTACTCATCTTTTAGGATTATTGGTTGAATGATTGGATTAATTTGGGGGTAATTGGAAAGCTTCACTCATTTGTATGCAATCATTAAAAATTAACATAAGCATAATATATTAGGACAGTTTTTCAGACTTTTATCTGTGTAACTGTGTTTCAAAAAAATCTTATGCAGAACTCAAAACGGATAAAAACAAGTAGAAAAGATAAGCTAGAAGTGGCATGTGATTTTGTTTCTTTTTGGTGAGCAGATTGACATGGTCGAGCAGATATAGTTCAATTTAAAGTTTTTAGTATTTTACAATGATAAAAGATCTTATTTGTGTGCCTGTTTTACATAATAAAGGACCAGCATCATCAGTTTTGTCCATAAGTCTTAAAAATTAGGTTCTCCATTTTAAACTCCATTAGTTCTCCTGACCTTGCTTAAGGTCAACAGTTTGAAACCAGCCTGAGCCAGGGTGAGGCCCTATCTCTACCAAAAAAGTAGAAAAATTTAATCAGACATGGTGGGGCACACCTGGGTTGTCCCAGCTACTAGGGAGACAGAGGCAAGAGGATTGCTTGAGCCCAGGAATTTGAGGCTGCAGTGAGCTATGATATGCCCCAGCACTCTAGGTAGGTGACAGAGCAAGACTCTGTCTCAAAAAAGGAAAAAAAAAAAACTCATACACCCACACAAAAACTCTTACACAATGTACATATCAACATTATTCATAATACCTAAAAGGTGGGAGCAACCTGAATCTTCATTCATTGATAAATGGGTAAATAAAATATGGAATATCTATATAAAGAAATATTTGCCAAAAGAGAGAGTAAAATACTTAACACTTGCTACAACATGGATGAATCTTGAAATCATTATGTTAAATGAATGAAACCGGTCACCAAAAATACTCATTTTATTATTCTAGTCATATAAAAGATCCAAAATAGACAGTAGATAATTGAGTTCTATAGGGTTGGGAGGAAATGAGGAGTGATTGCTAAGTGGTATAGTTTTCTTTTTGAGTTGATTGAAGATGTTCTAAAAATGTGATGATTTTTTCTTTTTTCTTTTTTTTTTTGAGACAGAGTCTTACTTTGTTGCCCCTGGTAGAAAGCTGTGGCGTCATAGCTCACAGCAACCTCAGACTCTCAGGTTCAAGCGAGCCTCTTGCCTCAGCCTCCTGAGTAGCTGGGACTGCAGGCGTCTACCACAACGCCTGGCTAGTTTTAGAGGCCAGGTCTCACTCTTGCTCAGGCTGGTCTGGAATCTGTGAGCTTAGGCAATTCACCCACCTCAGCCTCCCAAAGTGCTAGGATTATAGGTGTCAGCCACTGCGTCCAGCCTTATTTTGGTTTTTTCACTCTGTGAATATACTTAAAAAATCCACTAAATTGTATAGTTCACATGGGCAAATTTTATGATTAGTGAATTACATTTCCATGAAGTTATTTAAAAACCGAACAGTCTTTTAATGAGGTTTGTAAAGAAATCTGGTATGACAATCTTATAGCCTTAGACAGCTCTTGGTAATTAAAAAATTAATGACTGTAGGCTTGGTGTCCATAGCACAGTGATTATGGTGCTGGCCACATGCACCTAGGCTGGCTGGTTTGAATCCAGCCTGGGCCAGCTAAACAACAATGACAACTGCAACAAAAAAATAGCTAGGCGTTGTGGCGGGCACCTATAGTCCCCTTGGGAGGCTGAGGCAAGAGAATCGTTTAAGCCCAAGAGTTTGAGGTTACTGTGAGCTCTGACGGGATAGCACTCTACTGAGGGCAACGTAGTGAGACTCTGTCTCAAAAAAAAAAAAAAGATTAATGACTTTAAAAAAATTAACAACTGCCCTACCATTTTTGTTTTCTTTTTGGGCATTTCTATCAGAAAGGAGGTCAAAGAAAGAATGAAAATAACTCAGTTAGCAAGACTTAGCAAATAGCTACCCTAAGATTTTCTGAATTTTGAGTTGAGAAGAATATTTTTCTCAAAAAGATGTTTGTGAATTGTTTCATTCTTTAATTATTAGTTTATATTTGCTTATAACTTTCTCATTTCCCCAAAGTACTCTTGAGTATTAGGTGTGATTTTCCTCAGGCTCATTAGATATATTTAAAGATTAAGTAATTTTATTCTTGTCAAGAGAAAGCATTTTCCCTAAACAATGTAATTTTAATCTTAGATTAAAATAAAGTTTAGTTGGGAGTTTTTAGACAGTTTACTGAGTATTAATACTAGGTACTGGGGAACCTAAAATTGAAACAGAAACCTTGCTATCTGCCTTTTAGGAGTTTATAGTCTATTTGGAGTGGATATGATTAATGATTTTTAATTTCATTTTTCTTAATAGGTCACCACTGTTTTTAATGAAGTCACATCATCCTTCGATGTAAATCCTCACGTGTTACAGCAGTTAGATAGTAAACGACAGCAGGTCCAAATGACAGTTACAGAGACCAACCAAGAGTGGCAAGTGTTGCAGTTGAGAGTACAGACTTTTGCTGCATGTGCAGTTGTGAGTTTGCAGCAGCTTCCAGAGAAATTAAATCCTATCATAAAACCATTAATGGAGACGATTAAAAAAGAAGAAAACACACTAGTGCAGAACTATGCAGCTCAGTGCATAGCTAAACTACTTCAGCAGTGCACAAGAAGGATGCCCTGTCCCAATTCAAAAATTATTAAAAACCTCTGTAGCTCACTTTGTGTGGACCCATATCTAACTCCTTGCGTCACATGTCCAGTACCAACACAGAGTGGCCAGGAAAATTCTAAAGGTATATACCTAAACATTTATTTGGGATAAAGAAAATTAACCATTTAAGTTTGTTTTTCTTATGAGTATAATATAAGCATAAATCCAGTTCATGTTAGTGCTTTTTCCTATCTGAGAGGAAAAGCTCAGTTATAACAAAACTCCTTCTTATATGAGTTTGCACATACTGCTAATCAGTCAGATCCTCTAAATTCAAGTCATTCATAGAACATCTGATATCTGATAGAAAGTAACTGAAATAGGTGAGAGGGATGGTCACCCTGTCTCACCCCCTGTAAAGGTAAACAGTCATACAGTGTACAGTAGATAGGCTAGAAAACTTAATTTTATCAAATGTCACTTAATGAAAGTTCTTATAAAATGTCTGGTTTCCCTAATTAAGTGCATATTTTATGAGATGAGTCAACTACATTATTATATTTAACCAACTTTTTTGTTTTCAACTGGAGAATTTATGGAAAATGAGAACTGCTACTTGTAGGCAGGTCTCAAGCATCAGTGTTTCTTCAGATGACTGACTCACTCTGGATTTATTTTTTGTTAATAAGATTTTAGAAAAACAAATCATTTGAAACGTAATAGATTTACAACTTTTGGCATGATACAGATCTTGAAAAAAAATGTAAACAAACTAGTAGAAGAAGGCAGGCATTTTGAAATGTTAACATCTTAAAAACTTAATGGAATCATTCTCCTCTCCCTTTTCCCCTGCACTTTATTGCTATGTGAGGCAATGTTATTTTGCAGGGGTCAGTGTTTTTCTGAATTCATGGTAACTGTGGACATTTCTATTAGAACTTGTGTGAAATGTTTTTATTTTTTGCAGTTTTTGGCCAGGGCTGGGTTTGAACCCACCACTTCCGGCATATGGGGCCAGTGCCCTATTCCTTTGAGCCATAGGCGCCGCCCACTTAATTTATTTTTTAAAAATTAATATACTTTACCTGAAGTCACAGTTTTTGTATGTGATATTTCTCCTATTGACATGATTGTACGTAGACTATTAATCTTTTCATTGACTGAAAAAAAAATGTCATCAATCTATAAAAACTGAAGTCTAAAAAACATAGTTTTAGAATATCTTAAATCTCTTTTGGATCAGGAAATATTTGGTCACCTATGTTATGATTAAAAAGTTATTTTTTTCCTTATTAGGATCCAACTCAGAAAAAGATGGAATGCACCATACAGTTACCAAGCACAGAGGTATAATTACGCTCTATAGGCACCAGAAAGCTGCTTTTGCTATCACGAGTAGACGAGGTCCTACCCCCAAAGCAGTAAAAGCTCAAATAGCAGATCTTCCTGCAGGAAGTAGTGGAAGTATTCTTGTTGAACTTGATGAGGTAAATAGTATTCTTCGTTGAATACTTTCAAATTGAGAACTAAGTTGTCAAATTAGCTTCCAGAACTGTATTTTTCAGTGAAAGGACTGGGATTGATAATCTGTTGGAATACTCCAGCAGGGGGATCCAGAAAAACAGCAGACTTCTTAAAATTTCTCATGTTTCTTCTTATACTTTTTACCAGCTTAACTATATCTTCCTAGGCAAGAAACCTTTGCAATAGTAGGTTGATAAGTTATTCATAAATATAATTCACTCCCATAGCAGTGGCTATAGAGAAATTGTTAAATAACTGTGAAAGCTAAATTTTCTCAGTTTTTTTTAATGTCAGGAATTCCTATGGATACTCAGAGGATGAGTTAACAAATGTCAGATAATTGCGAACAACTTCGTTTTTAGTGGGCCTGAAATTTATCATATGTATGTGTGTGAGGTAGAGATCTAAATACATTTTTCCGTATAAACAGCCAGTTATGCCACTATTGAATCTTTTCCTCCCTGATTTATAATGGCACCTCAGATATATATCATGCTTCATATTTGTGAGGGTCTATTCAGGTTCTCTGTTCTCTTCCATTGGTCTATCTGTTCTATAGTACAGTCTTTAAAGATGAATAATCAGTGATGAAAAGTATTTGGTTTTGAAATTTTACAGTCATGTTATTAAGAATGGAGTGAATGCTCTAGTTCTTTTGACTGCAAGACATAGGAACTTACCTGAGTTGCCCACTAAACTATCTGTGCTAAAAGACTTATTTTTGTAAAGTATAGGCCTATTTTAAATTTCTTTTTTTTTGGTCAGCATCTTAGCTTATTATCTGTACTTCTTTAAAAACATTCTGTGAAGTCTTTTTTTACTGACTGTATCTCCCCATAATGATTTTAACCAATTTTACTGTGATTTTAATATTTATACCTTTGTGGTTTGTATAGTTCTTCCTCCACCTAAAGTAATATAAAATGCATACACACCTATTTGAGAGGAGTGATTTATGGACTGTACTTACTGCTGAATAAAAGTTACCTTGGGGCCAGATTAAATAGATGCTCTTATTCTGCCCCTTAATGAATATAAATAAAGACAGCTTATTTCATTTTTCTACGTTCTTTCTAGCTGGTAAGTTTCTTTGGAGTAGGGAGAAGACAAAATATGTCACTTAGAAATAGCACTTATCCTCAACTTCAAAGAAGTATTTTACTCTGGAGACAAAAATCTAGTTAGCTATTTTAGGCCCATGGAAGTTTAATTATTGGGGAATGTTTATAGTTGTCATAAATAGGTCCAGTAATTGTTTAATGGGTTAATGATAACAATATGAATTTTTAGATAGTGACTTAAATTCTGTTGATAAAATCCTAAATACATTATACTGTGTTCTGAAATTCTGTTTTCAACTAACCTTCAATTTTAGGCCCAGAAGCCTTACATGGTACAACGGAGAGGAGCTGAATTTGCCTTGACAACTATAGTTAAGCATTTTGGTGGAGAAATGGTAGTAAAGTTGCCACATCTCTGGGATGCTATGGTTGGCCCATTGAAGAATACAATCGACATAAATAATTTTGGTATATCACTTTTTTGAGTTCAGTTTTTAACACATTTCAGTGTATATTAAATACATCCTTATGAAATTAAAAATGTCTCTATCTATTTATCCTGTACTAGCTAGCTAGTCTTAAAAGGGAAGGTTGCTTTAAACAAATTCCTTTTCTTATATTTTTTTATTTTTTTATTGAGACAGAGTCTCACTTTGTGGCCCTGGGTAGAGTGCTATAGCATCGTAGCTCACAGCAGCCTCCAACTCTTAGGCTTAAATAGTTCTCTTGCCTCAGCCTCCCAAGTAGCTGGGACTATAGGCGCCCACCACAACACCTGGCTTTTTTTTTTTTTTTTTTGTAAATATAGGGTCTCACTCTGGCTCAGGCTGGTCTCCGACCTCTGAGCTCAGGGCAGTCTACCTACCTTGGCCTCCCAGAGTGCTAGTATTATAGGTGTGAGCCACCATGCCTGTCCTAAACAAATTTTTGAAAATTTTTTATTATTTTAATGTTATATACTTTTTGCTTCTTATTTTTTCTACTATGTGTTTAAAAAGATTTGGATAGGTATGGTGGCTCATGCCTGTAATTTGGCTTCAGGCCAAAATGGATGGTTCATTTGAGATTTGGAGTTTGAGACCACCTTGGGCAATCAAAGTAGCAAGGCCTGGTCTCTGCAAAAAAAAATAAGAAAGAAAGCTGGACATGGTGGCTGAAGCAGGAGGATCACTTGAGCCCTAGAGTTTGAGGCTGCAGTGAGCTATGATTGTGCCACTGTACTCCAGCCTGGCAGATGAACACCCTATCTCTAAAAAAAGAATAAATAAAAAGTAAAGAAAAAATAAAAATACATTTGAATTGGATCATTATGTAAACTTCTTTTGTTGCTCTAAATGCAATACCCTAGCACTTAAATTAAGGTTATGGCATTCAATTTCAACATTAAGAAGCAAAATTGACTCTTGTGCTAGCAGGGGAGCTTTAAAAATTTTAGTGGCTCTCTACTTAGAAAAATCATTTGTAAAGTGATGCAGGCTTAAAACAATATATTTTTGTAGATGGAAAGTCCCTCCTGGAAAAAGGAGATGGCCCTGCTCAAGAATTGGTGCATTCTCTGCAAGTTTTTGAAACAGCAGCAGCTTCAATGGATTCCGAGCTTCATCCCTTGGTAACTAATCCATGAAAGTGTAGTGTTCTTTAGATAAAACAAGTGATCTTATTAAAATGTCTAAGGTTTGAAAAGTACAACTTTGATGTCATCCCTAGTAATTGGATTTTTCTCTTATGGTATATCTAGATTCCTCTTTTACTGACAGTGTGACTCTTGTGGGCTTTGAGGTAAAGCTAGAGCTGGCTGCATGAATGATAGAGAATCCAATCTAAAAGCTTAAAACACAGGGCCTTGGGGAAAGGACTCTGATGGCACAGAAGCCAGAAGCCAGGTATAAACAGGGAAGAAGCTGCATGCAGCCTTGGTCATCCACACCATCCTAATAATGTAGCACCAAAAAAGGTTTCCTAGATAAGATAAAGTTAAAAGGATGTCACTTGTCTAAGGTGAAACTGGTCAGTGACATAGAACATTGATTTGTGATTTTTTTTTTTACTATTAAAATATTTCTTAAAAAAAGATGGAAGAGGAAAAGAATGAATAATTTTTTCATAGAAGAATTCTTCTCTCCATATATCTATATTAGGAAGTTTTCTTAAGTTTATAGTATTATAAAGGGTACTAGCTTCAGTTCTCTTAATATAAAGGACAGAATCTAGCAGGGAGTAGAGAAGAATGCAGTTTTTCTGTATATAAAATACATCCAAGCTCAGCCCTTGTGGCTCATGCAGCTTAGGCACCAGCCACATACACTTGAGCTGGCAGGTTTGAATCCAGCTCAGGCCCGCCAAACAATGATGGCTGCAACCAAAAAATAGCTGGGTGCTGTGGGGGGGTGCCTGTAGTCCCAGCTACTTGGGAGGCAGAGGCAGGAGGATCGCTTGAGCCCAGGAATTGGAGGTTGCTGTGAGTTGTGATGCCACGGCACTCTACCTAGGGCGACAGACAGCCTGAGGCGTGCTCTCTCTCTCTCTCTCTCTCTCTCTCTCTATATATATATATATATATATATATCCTATACTGGTTTAAAATTTTGTTGATTTAGTACTATTAGAGAAAGTTAGAATCCTCCATCTATATGTTCTTACTCTCCATAATTAACAAAGTGTATTCAATTGAACTCTAAGACTCATCTGTTGAATAGCCACATGGCTCTTGTCATCATTAATCATAGTTATGTTCCATTCAACATTTAATACTGAGGTGCACTGTAATGCTTTTGTGATCATAACAACTATGGTAAGCCACGAAGTTAAAGTGGAAATTACCTACCAAAACATGATTCTTAGGGTATAATTAAGAACACTTAATCTAGTGATTAAAAATTATGTGCAGGCAGGTAATGGTGGCTTACACTCATAATTGTAGCACTTTGGGAGGCCAAGACAGGAGGATTGGTTGAAGCCAGGAGTTTGATACCAACTGAGTCATGTAGTTAGACCCCATATCTTAAAAAATTAGCTAGGTATGGTGGCATGCACCTGTAGTTTTAGTTACTCAGTAGGCTGTGGCAGGAGGATTGGATGAGTTTGAGGTTGCAGTGAGCTACGATGATGGTACTACTGCACTCTTGCCTGGGTGACTGGGTGAAACTGTGTCTTTCTCCCCACCTCCCAAAAGATGTCCCTAAACCAGTGCCGCAAATTTGGAGGAAGCTGGTGATGTATGGTGCCTTTTTTTTCCAGCCAATAGGAACACCTTGCAAATACCTTTTAACTTGTTTTCTGTTAATTTTAGAGAGAATTGAGTGTTCTGAATGCCTAAGAAAGGATATGAGCAAAGGATAATTTCTGCACCTTTTTTTATTCTTTGTCTTTGAAAGAGTTACAATACCTTAGTTTGGATTTAGGTCATTATTTTATTAAGGATGTTTAGACAGTAATGTTTTAAAGTATCTGTAGAGTCACTTCAAATAAGGATTTCCTCAAACATAAGCTGTTACAGTTAAATTTTAAATAGTATGTGCTCACTTCGGCAGCACATATACTAAATTTTAAATAGTAGATTCTCTAATGCAAATTCTGATTGCCTTTAACTTTTCGTTTTAGTTGGTACAGCATTTGTCTCATCTTTATATGTGCCTCCAGTACCCCAGCACCGCAGTGAGGCACATGGCTGCTCGTTGTGTAGGCGTCATGAGCAAGATAGCTACCATGGAAACAATGAATATTTTTTTGGAGAAGGTTCTTCCATGGTTGGGAGCAATTAATGACAATGTGAAACAAGAAGGCGCAATTGAAGCACTTGCCTGTATCCTTTTTTATTTTGACAAAATATACAGAAATTATATAGTTTTATGTACTTTGTGAACTATATATTTACTAACCAATTTGTTTGACTTGTAATCAATGTTTTATTAATATCAATCCAGTACTATGTAGGTGTTTCTGTGTTATAAACAGTTCCTAAAGTTTGTTCATTACTTGGTGGAAAATGAACAAAAAATACTAAATTAGAAATATACAGTCAAGCTCTAAGGGTATGTATGGCAGCAACTGACATTCTTTAATTTGAAGTATCTGAAAGATATTTCTTAGAAAGATGGATGAAGATCAGATCAGTAAAATGTCTGGTTCAAAAATGCTAAGGATTACAGAAGAACTGTACTTACTAGGCCCATTATATCCAGTTGGTGATTGTCAAGATCAAGGTCATGGTAGGAAATTTATCTTCAAGTGGCATGACACCGAGTTGTGCTCCATCACTTACAATGGGATTCATTTTATTGTGACATTGGAGTTCTAGTATCTTGTAGGAATTTTTATACCAAACAAAAAATCTTATTAGTAAAGCTTCCTCTAACCTTCTTCAGATAGAAAACATAATTTTATATTCTTAATTGTGAGAAAGTTACATAATGTTTTCAGAGGAGCAACAAAGTGTGCAAATGCTGTTGTAATTGAATCATAGGCCTTGACTATCAGTTTATTCCCTCATAATGAAGAATCTTTGTAAAAGTTACACAATCGTGGTGTATCATTTTGTGATAATGTCTGTCTCATAACCACTTTGAAATTTCCTTGATCACTTACTCAGGTGTAATGGAACAACTAGATGTTGGTATTGTTCCATATATTGTCCTTTTAGTTGTTCCTGTGTTGGGAAGAATGAGTGATCAAACTGACAGTGTAAGATTTATGGCTACACAGTGTTTTGCAACGCTAATTAGACTTATGCCACTCGAGGTAAGTTGGAAAACTTTCCGTTTTCTATACTTTATCCATAATAATTATAACCCTTTTTTTAACCAAACCTGTTTTTTTTAAAAAGGCATTATTTAAAAAATACTTTTGTTATAAGCTTTAAGATTTTATATAGTACTTTAATAGGTAGTTTAAAAAAAAAACAGGGTTTTTATTTAAGTAAAAGAAGAAATCAGACATTGTGGTTTCTGAAAGAATGATAACTGTTTGATGCTCTTTAGAAATAGAATTGTTACTAAATTTCTCTGGTAGTAGCCAGGGAAAGATTCTGGACTGAAATTTAGATGAAAGATAAGTTTTAGAGATGGTAATTAAAACTGCAAAAAGTAAATTAAGTCTCATACACCTATTGGCCATTTATATGCCCCCCCCCCTTTTTTTGAGAAATATCTATAGTTTCAGTCCTTATGCCTTTGAGTTGGAGGTTGCTGTGAGATATGACAACACAGCATTCTACCAAGGGTGACAAAGTGAGACTCTGTTTCAAAAAAAAAAAAAGAAAAGGCTCGGCGCCTGTGGCTCAATCTGCTAAGGCGCCAGCCATGTACACCAAAGGTGGCGGGTTCGAATCCCCAGCCCAGGCCCGCCAAACAACAATGATGACTGCAACCAAAAAAATGGCCGGGCGTTGTGGTGGGCGCCTGTGATCCCAGCTACTTGGGAGGCGGAGGCAGGAGACTCGCTTGAGCCCAGGAGTTGGAGGTTGCTATGAGCTGATGCCATGGCACTCTACCCAGGGGGATAGCTTGAGG